>JAXCGZ010018957.1:82500-97500 GCA_037179515.1 Halocaridina rubra | reverse complement strand
GCAGTTCTGGAGACAAATCTGCCAGTATGTTTACTCCTAGATCTTTCTCATTCTCTGTTTCTTGAAGTTGTACTCCTGCCACTGAGTAGCCAAGCTTGGGCTTTCTTGCACTTGTACCTATTCTCATCTCCTTACATTTTGAAGTATATAATTTCATTAGCCACTTTTCTGACCACTCATGCTATTTAGATCTTCCTGAAGATCTCTATCATTGTGCTCGTTTCTAACTTTCTTCACAATATTTGCATCATCTGCAAACATATTCATGAATAAATTTACAGACTCTGGTAGGTCATTTACATATGCAAGGAACAGAAGTGGCCCTAAAACTGAACCCTCTGGTACTCCACTACTAACTTTCTTCATTTATACACTGAGTGTCTTACTCTAACCCTCTGTTCCCTTCCTTCAAAGTAAGTTTTTATCCATTCCAAGACATTTCCACCTATTCCAGCTATTGCTTGCAGCTTCTTAATAAGTCTCCCGTGTGGGACAGTGTCAAATGCTTTCTGGAAGTCTAGGAATATGTAATCTGTCCAGCTCTCTCTTTCCTGTAAGGTTCGACTTACCTCATCATAAAATTCTAATAAGTTTGTTACTGTTGATCTACCTTCTCTGAAGCCATGTTGTCTCACTGACAAAATTTTGTAGGATTCCAAGTGAAGAGACACATGTTTCCTTAATACTTTCTCCAAAACTTTGCAAACTATGCTGGTCAAGGAAACTGGTGTATAGCTTAGAGCCATATCCCCTGACTCCAGTGACTTTTTAAATATGATACTTAGTACCACTGATATTGAGTGTGAGCATATTTTAAGTACATAAGGGAATATATCATCAGGAGCTGTAGCTTTATGGACATCTAACTCCAGCTTTGCATGCCTCTGTGGCTGAAATGATGATGTTCTCTAATACCGGCCCATGAGCTTCTGTATCTGCAATCTGAGGGGGTGGGGTATTTTCTATTGTAAATACTGACTGAAACTCCTTATTCAATTCTTTGTAGATCTCTTCATCCGTCTCAGTGATGTTTCCATCCGCTCTCTTAAGCCTTATAACCTGTTTTGTTACCTTCAGTTTTCCTCAGATAAAACTGAAGAATAGCTTGGGATTTTCTTCAGCCTTCCTGGTGATGTCATTTTCATAGTCTCTCTCTGCCTCTCTTCTTTTACTTAAATAATTAATATCGAATCATTTGTCTCTGGCATGAATTACTTCTACTTTGGTGACAGCTATGCAGCAATCTACTATCTTCCCATATTTCTCACAAAAGATGTCGTACATTTCTTGTACAGATTTGTTGTAAAATAAGGTCCTCCAGTCAATAACTGCAAAATCTCATTCATTTTGATGTAATCTCCTTTCGGATAGTTCCTCCTCATGTCCTCAGTGCCTCTACTTTCAGGCAAAACATCTTCAATGATATACTCCATCAACAACACACAGTGGTCACTCTTTCCAATTGGTGGTTCATACTCAATTTATTTTAATATCCAACACGTTATCTGTGAATACTAGATCAAGTAGTGATGGCTCATCCCCACTCCTGGCCCTCGTTGGTTCTAGTACATGTTGGTGTAGGAAATTCCATTGTAAGCAATCTAGGAATCTTGCCCAGAATGAGTCCTCACCTCTGTGTGGGTCAAGATTAATCCAATCTTTATGATTAAAATATCCCATAATCAAAATCCTACATTTTCTCTCCCGTGCCATGATAAAAACTGATTTTATGACTTCAATAGTACCTATATGACTTTCCTCATAAACTTGGTGGGTTATAATAGTTATTATAATGCTCTCTGACCCAGTATTTATGCGAACAACAAGAAATTTCTTGTACTCACTTTCCATAGCCAAGTTTATTTCTTCAACCTGAATCCCTACACTTATGAGCAGTGCTATCCCTCCACCAGTCCTCTCAGATATTTCAACCCTTAATATTCTGAAGCCCTTGGGAAAAACTGTGACACTGTTTATGTCCTCACTCAACTTAGTCTCTGTAACTGCTACTATGTCTGCCTTACTGTTGTGAATCCTATCTTTTAAATCTATTGTCTTACTAGCTTATCCATCAGCATTGTGTATAACAGTCTTAATGAGGCCCCATACCATGATCTTCTATATCTCTCCTTTGGCTGGAAGAACTCTGAAATGAAAATTTTTCTTTTCTTCTTCGATTATTTCCTCATTTAACTTTCTAGCCTCTTGCAACAAGTTTTTATTCTTTCCATCTCTTCCTGTGTTCTGTATCGTCTAATGAACACTTCTTTGACTTCTTGAAGGTCTTTTGGACTTTTTTTCCTCATCAGTATTTCTCTATATGTGTCCCCTCTCTCAAAGGTTACAGTTGTTGGTCTCTGCTTTCCCTCCCTAGAAATTTAAGTAGTTGGTGAATGTTTATAATATCCTCAAGACTACAAACTACTCCAAGTTTTCTTATCAGGTCTATAACCCTAGCTTTATTTTCTTCAAGTCTCCCCTGCCATATTGGCTCCTGGGATTCGCTTATGCTTTAGATTACCACTGTCTTCTCTTTATCAAGTGCCTGTTTAATTAATGGACTTGCCCTTTCCATCACAACATCTTTCATTTTTTTTATTGCTGTTTCTTTATAGTCAACTGCTTGTACGTTTTCCAGTGCCACCACCTTCACAGCCTTTTTAATTGGCACATCCCCCCTTGGTGCACCAGCAAAGGAATATTTCATGGCATCATGTTCCATATTCAGCTCCTGAAACTCTTTTCTAAATTGTTTGATGTTTTCTTTAATCTGGACATTCCAAGCTGCAATTTCATCTCTCTCAGAAGAGAACAGTGAACTAACATTTATTTAATTTAGGTTGTCATTCAGCTGTTTGCTATTATCTTCATGTTTAGAAATTCTGGTTTCTAGTTCACTCTTTTCCCCTTCCAGCTTCTTTATTCATTTTTCTAGTTCTTTTCTGTCTTGCTCTTGTGCTTTATTTGCTTCCTCCAAACATATTATTTCCTCTCTGAGTGTTTCATTCTCTTTCATTTCTCTATCCATACTCCGAATTTTATCAGCAAGGTTTATAATCATTGTCTCTAATTCCTTGACTTTCTGTTTTAATCTCCTAGCAGCTACTCCTCCTCTTGCAATATCCCCTGGAGATCCTCTACCACCCCTCCCCAACCATTAGATGGGGGGGGGGTTAGAACAGCGATGGCCTCGTTTTCATGTTTTCTCTTTCACAGAATATAGAGAAAAGAAGAGGGAGAAAAAATAGAGAAAAGCTTCTATTTAAGCTTCACACAAAATTTCTATATCTTCATATGAGTACTATTTAGTTACTCAGTTCATCTCTTTTCTAGTTCATCTCTTCTCTGGTAATGCACATCCTACCTTAAAATTTTATTTTGGTAATCTAAAGAAAATAAATGCAAAACAAAAGTCCATTTGAAGGAAAATTTTAATTTGTGTCTGAGGAGACATCCACCCGTGTCTGCTATATATTCTACTTAACTGATAAACTGTTCATTTCAGAAAGAAAAAGAAAAAAAAAAGAATTTTAATCACTTGCTAACCAAGGTATGTTATAACAGGATCAGACTTTATAATTAACTTAATTTATGCAAAATAAAAAATAATAAAGGGGAAAGCAAAAAGAAAAAAATTAAACGGCTGTGCTACTTGGAAACTTAACTCAGTACTGTTGACAGGTGTATTTTTTGTATTTACTTAATTATTCAATTATTTTGTGTATCAAACTAACTATAAAGTTAATATAAATGGGAAGGATATTGATTTTAACAATATAAGGAACCACAAGATCAGGTAAACGGCCGTAGGAGCTCTCCCAAATTTGCACAAAAAATTAGGTAATGTGATGTGATGGCTTCGCCTCTGGCAACTTTTCTAAACTTCCTTCAAGTCAGGATAGGACAGCTTCTTCTCTTTCCCCTCACAAAAGTATTCTCAATTTTTTCCTTTAATATTTTGGACAGTCTCATTTAACTACAAATATAATATTTATACTCACAATACTCTGCAGAATCTCTTATTTAGGGAAATTTTGTTTACATTATATATTTAAGTCTTGGTCACTCAAAAACAAAAGGAAAACTTCGAGAAATACTGATTGTGTGTGTTCTTATGTGTGTGTGTGTGTGTGTGTGTGTGTGTGTGTGAAAGAGTCCTAAGCTCTTATCTTCCCGTCTCCTGATCGGTTCCATTTTGTACTCAGTGATACTTATCGTACCTGTCCTTAAAACTATGGATTGAGATAGCATTAACTACCTCCTCGCTTAGTGAATTCCAGTTATCAACTACTTCTTACACTGAAAAAGTACATCCTTACATCCTGCAAAGAAGTTTTCTTATGAAGCTTCAAACTATGACCTCTAGTTCTAGAGCCAGCCATATCAATATATCGATCCCTATCCACTATATCATAACCATGAAGGAATTTAAAGACTGTCACCATATCTTCCCCTCAATCTTCTAGCTTTGAGTGATGGTAAGTCTAATTCCCTCAGCCTCTCATTATAACCGAGATTGCGAATTTCTGGCACCAGTTTTGTGGCATATCTTTGAACTTTTTCAATCTTAGCTACGTGATTTTTCAAGTGCGGATTCCAAAAGGACTGCATATTCAAGTTTTGGCCTAACATAGGTTACATAAATATTTCTGAACATTTCCTTGTCCATGTGCCTTAAGGCTACCCTTACATTTGATAAGGAAGCATATGCTGCCCTTACTATGCCATTTATGTGTATTTCTGAAGACATATCTGCCAGTATGTTTACTCTTTGATCTCTCTCATTTTCTGTCTCTTGAAGTTGTACTCCTGCCACCGAGTAGTCAAGCTTGGGCCTTCTTCCACTTGTACCCATTCTCATTACCTTACATTTTAAAGTATTGAATTTCATTAGCCACTTTTCTGACCACTCATGCAGACTATTTAGATCTTCCTGAAGTTCTCTACTGTTGTTCTCGTTTCTTTCTTTCTTCACAATCTTTGCATCATCTGCAAACATATTCATGAATGACTTTACAGACTCTGGTAGGTCATTTACATATACAAGGAACAAAAGTGGCCCTAAAACTGAACCCTGTGGAACTCCACTACTATGTCTTCTCCATTCAAACACTAAGTGTCTTACTCTAACCCTCTGTTCCCTTCCTTCTAAGTAAGTTTTTATCCATTCCAAGACATTTCCACCTATTCTAGCCATTGCTTGCAGCTTCCTAATTAGTCCCCCATGTGTAACAGTGTCAAATGCTTTCTGGAAGTCTAGGAATATGCAATCTGCCCAGCCCTCTCTATCCTGTAAGATTCGGCTAACCTCATCATAAAATTCTGATATGTTTGTTAGTGTTGATTTACTTTCTCTGAAGCCATGTTGTCTCACTGAGAAAAAGTTGAAGGATTCCAAGTGAATAGAGATATGTTTCCTTAGTAGTTTCTCCAAAACTTTGCAAACTATGCTGGTCAACTAAACTAGTCTATAGTTTAGAGCCGTATCCCTCCTTCACATTTTGAAGATAGGTATCACTTTTTAAATATGATACTTAGTGCCACTGATATTGAGTTTGTGCATTTTTTAAGTACATGTGGGGATATATCATCAGCCCCTGTAGTTTTATGGACTTGGAGAAAGCCCATACATCACCATATATATATATATATATATATATATATATATATATATATATATATATATATATATATATATATATATATATATATATATATATATATATATATATATATATATATATATATATATATATATATATATATATATATATATATATATATATATATATATATATATATATATATATATATATAAACACACACACACATACACACACAAATATATATATATATATATATATATATATATATATATATATATATATATATATATATATATATATATATATATATATATATATATATATATATATATATATATATTTCTTTTAGCATAACAATTTGATAAATCCTAGTTGCTTGTTCTATACAGCTTTGAAAGAAACTAACAGAAAAATGTCTTTTGTTTCACACAATCTTGAATTCATGTGCAAAATTATTCAGTGGCACTGTCATGGCGAACGCGAGAGAGCTGAGTTAAAAAGGCCGTTCGCGAAGTTTTTTTTTTTTATGAGTGTGACACCGACGCAGGCAAAAACTGCCATCATCAATAAAGGCCCGGGCACGAGAAAATACCAAGACGAAGGAAAAGAAAAAGGTCAAGGACAAGGCAGAGATGAGTAATGTCACACAAAGGAAAAGACAGACAGAAAAAACAGTCAATGGAGAGGAAGCTTAATCTTCCCAATCTATAAAGGGAAGGGATACATTAAGGAGTGTGGAAACTATAGAGGTATAAAGTTGTTAAGTCTTACTATGAAGATATGGGAGAAGATCATGGAGAGGAGACTCAGAGAGGAAACGACAATTGGGGATGAACAGGTTGGCTTCATGCCTGGAAGAGGTACAGTGGATGCCATATTTGCCTTGAGACAAATGATGGAAAAGCATAGGGAAAAACAGAAAGGACTGCATATGGTTTTTATTGACCTGGAAAAGGCATATGATCGAGTACCACGTCAAGATGTGTGGAGGTGTATTAGAGAAAAGGGAGTCCCCGAGAAATATGTAAGAATCATCCGAGATATGTATGAGAGGGCAGAGGCAAATGTTAAGAGCAGTGTGGGCTTGACGAAAAGTCTCAGTAAATGTTGGTCTGCATCAAGGGTCTGCTTTGAGTCCATATCTATTTGATCTGGTCTTGGATGTAGTAACCCATTAGAGATCAGTCTCCATGGTGTATGCTCTTTGCAGATGACATTGTACTGTGTAGCAACAGACGAGAGGTAGTGGAGGAGAAGCTTGAGGAGTGGAGAAGAGTGATGGAGGATAGTGGACTGAAAATGAGCAGGAAGAAGACAGAGAACTTGAGGTTGAGAGATGATGAGGAAGGGAAGGTCACTTTGCACGGGGAGGTGTTGAAAAGATTTGAAAAGTTCAAGTATTTGGGATCAACAGTAGCAGAGAATGGTGACCTAGAGTCAGAATTAACCCACAGAATACAAGCGGGATGGAAGAACTGGAAGAAAGTGTCTGGGGTGCTGTGCGACAGGAGAATAGGGATTAAGTTGAGGGGTAAAGTGCATAAGACAGTTGTGAGACCTGTGATGATGTATGGAGCAGAGACATGGGCAATAAAGAAGACACAAGAAAAAAAAAACTGTTGAGATGGATGTGTGGGGTGACAAGAAGCGATAAGATCAGAAACGAGGTAGTTAGAGGTACCTCAAAAGTTAGAGAAATATTAGATAAGATACAAGAAAGTAGACTAAGATGGTATGGTCATGTCGTTAGGAGGGATGAACAGTATGTTGGGAGGAGGGTGATGGAAATGGATATACAGCGTTGGAGAAGGAGAGGGAGATCAAAGAGTAGGTTGATGGATTGCATCAATGACGACCTGAGGTCTAAAGGTTTGTTGGGTGATGAGGTATGGGCCAGAAACAAATAGAGAAAACTGGCCAGAAACATCAACCCCACATAAAAGTGGGAAAAGATGTAGACGAAGAAGAAGAAGAAGAAGAAGAAGAAGAAGAAGAAGAAGAAGAAGAAGAAGAAGAAGAAGAAGAAGAAGACAGTCAACAGAACAAAGTTTACATTGCACTTCTGTAGTTAAATTGGAAAATTAGTTTTTAAGTAGTTACCCATGTTAAATGAGTCGAAATTCTCTTCTTTTTTTTCATGTGTTTTTTCTAACATTTGCAAAATAGTTGCTAGAGTGTCCTGTGTTTTTGACTAACTGATATTTTAACTGTTTTGCGAGTATACTAAGATACCAATTGCCAATTGACATCAGGGTGTCAATTAAAGCGATACAGTATTCATATTGTAATGAGAATAAATGCTATTGTGTGACTGAAAATTAATACAGCATAGTGATCATCGAGAATCGCGAGAGCGCAGTGGTTAGAACACAAGACTTGGGAAGTGACAAATAGACATTCCCTCTCACCGCATTACTTTACCAAAGCCATCCATCCCTAATTCCCCAGCTCCAACCTGTGTCCATCTCCATAATGGGGATTCATAGTGACACGTGCAAAGGCAAACAGTTTTGAGAGATTTATCCCTATGGAATGACGCCCTGAAAATGGTCAAGATACACCCACCATAGCCACTTACCAAAACAAAATACTTGTTTTATGAGTGTTGTGACTTGTCAGAGGGGAGAGGATAATAAGAGATGTGTAGCGAATCTCCGAAAATATTCGGTGTTGATATAAGCATAGATTAAGGACAGTAACTGAAGGAAAACTTGACATGGAACTGTCGTAGACAGTCCTATTTATGTCCAAATATCTTCAGCTGTAGGATCGAAATGGGCGGTTGTTGTCATGGGCCAACCTACTACACAATGAAAGTTGTTACACTGTATGTCATACACAACAATATTAGGAACATAAGTAATTGAGTACGACATTAAATGTATTCCACTACTTCGGCCTCTCATATTGTTATGTGTGGTACAAAGTGAAACAGTTCCCCGACTTGCACATTTTGGAGTTCAGAATATAGGTGATCGCTCAGTGGTAAGACATACATCTATCTACCTATATACATGAGCCATTTTTCTCCTTATAAGAGAAGTGGTTGTGTCAAGGTAAAATACTCTTGACTCTTTGGGAAGATAAAATACAAAGGAGATTGTCAGTCCCCTCGCTCCATCCCATTTAGTCGACTCTTACGACACGCAGGGGAACACGGAGGAAGTATTCTAGCCTCCCTCACTCAGGGGGATAAAAAGTCATCAAAATCCAGTCATTTTTTCCTCTAGGACATATCAGAGTATATAATTATATTTACCTATAAGATTATAAACATCCTGCGGGCGTATTCATTCACGTTTGTGAGTTGATATCAGTAACAAAATGCAGATAACATATGAGTTTATCTCTAAGTGTTGTGAATACGTAACTTGAATGAATGAAATTAGACATTCATTAAGCCTTTTTATCGTCATGGCTTCCGGAAAAAAATATTGAATTTTGGTTCTACCCTTTGAAATTTTTTTTATTTTCATTTGAAAAATAATACATTCGCATATAAAAGATGTCGCTCGCGGGAGTGGGCAGACCCTTTATCGAGCCCACCGTGGGACGATAGGAAGAGCAACCAACATTAATTCCCCAGCCACAGTCTTTGTCCACCCCCATATTGGGGACTAACGTGATGTCAATTAGGAATCCATCTCATATACTTTTCACATTTTCTGTATGCATTTGGCTATTTTGGTAATGGACCCCGTAATATTGCTAAGAATATTCGGTATATGTGCGATGTTTAATTGATTTCTTTTCTGGGAGAAGAATTATTTTTAAATGAGTAATTATCTATTATTGATTCAAGTATTTCATATATATATATATATATATATATATATATATATATATATATATATATATATATATATATATATGAGAGAGAGAGAGAGAGAGAGAGAGAGAGAGAGAGAGAGAGAGAGAGAGAGAGAGAGAGAGAGAGAGAGAGAGAGAGAGAAAGATGATTTCTTTGCAAAAGTATTCTTTTATGTAAACATATTGTGAAGATAATAATATATTTATTATAATTATTATTATTATTATTCTTATTATTATTAATATTATTGTTATTATTATTATTATTATTATTATTATTATTATTATTATTATTATTATTATTATTATTATTATTATTATTATTATTATTATTATTATTATTATTATTATTATTATCATTATCATTATTACTCTTATTATGTTTATTATCACAATCGAATTGTAACAGTATTCCTATTAACCTTTTACCATTATTACCAATGGTTTAATTACTGAAATGAAAATCCCTGATAGTGAATGAGGACACCATCAAAATGCTGAAGGTTATCGAGTAGACATCCTTGGCGCATAAAATAAAGAGCTCTGCCGCTTTTAGCCAATTATTTGTCATCCAATGAGCACATGTTATTTTTTGGGGATTTGACCATCAGAAAACCAATGGGGTCACGACGGTAGCAGAGAATGCTCTGCTCGGGATTTGGGTAGAGTAGGGGTGTCGTATTATCCCATTAGTCTCTATATAATTATGCTCAATGGGAAATGCCCTATGGTCATAATTCCCTGTGATATGGTCAGCTTTTTTTTTTCTAATCACTAAGGCTTCAACGATTTCTCCTTAGAACTAGGAATGCATTTTACGTATAGAATTTGTTCGTGTGACATATTCAAATTATCAACTAATCGTATATCCCCTCAAAAATAAAGTCCTTCCGTATACCGTACACGGGAGTTTTCTAAATTCTAAAGAACCTTTAGACTATGTCCTCCAGTATTATAACCATTTGTATCAAAATATCGACCCCGTTCAACTTTGTAAAAGCCATGAAGGTATCTTAAAGTTTAAGACTTAAAATGATTATCTCACCCCCCCCCTTTTTTCCTAGCTTCAAGTGATGGTAAGTCCAACTTCTTTAGCCGTTTCTTATAACTGAATCATCGTATCTTTTTCATTACCTCATGAGCATGTGTTTGAATTCTCTGTAATATAATTATTTGTATATTCTGGTACAAATTTTGCCATTGCTGTATTAAATGCCATTTGAAAATTTAAGAATACTCAATCTGCCCATTCATTTCTTTCTTGTAAGATGAGGCTTACCTCATTTTAAATGTCCCCCAAGTTTGTTATAGAAGCCCGGCCTGTTCTGAAGCAGTATTTTATTACTGACAAAAGCTAAAAGATCCTATGTGAAGAGAAATACGTTTTCTCAGTGAATTCTCCTTATCTTTGCAAGCTATGATAGTCAATAAACCAGGCCTATATCTTAGAGCTGTGTTTTTTCTTCCTTTTTGAAAATATAGATACCACATTCGAATTCTTCTTAACTTGCAAACTATGATAGTCTGTGAAACAGACCTGAGGTTTAGAGCTTTGTTTTTTCTTCCCTTTTGAAAAGATATATACTACATTCAAATTATCCTTTTTATGTTTGTAATACATATATTGGAACTGATGCCTTTAATGAAGCAAAATTACCACATCCCCTTATGTATGAGAACATTATATTCGCTGGAGATTTTAATGCAAGGCACAAAGAATTTGCAGAAACATCTGATAACATCTGTAATTACAATGGCAGACGGCTCTATGAGTTTATTAGTGATAACAATTTTACCTTACTAGGACCACGTTTGCGTACCCACCTTAGAGGTGGTAGACTAGACTACATATTTTATCATGGTTTAGAATATGGGAAAGACTTTACTTGCAGAAGAATAGACGATCTATTGTCTGACCATTTTGCACTTGAGAGCACATTCCTACTCGATTCCGGCATTTGTCAAGCACATAAACGAAAGCAGATAAATATTCCTATTGAATTCGTTGCCCCTTTTCGCTCTTTTATGGCTTCTACATTTGAAAATATAGATATTCAGACCATTACAGGCCAAGAAATCTATGATCTCTTAATAGAACGGATATATTTATTCCATAGAACTTACATACACAAGCCTAAACACAAGGCAATCAAGAAGAAAAACAATTGGACAGAAGATAACAAGCTAAACACATTTAAAAAACAGGTAGACAGTGCAGTTGATATGTATAAAAGGGACAACAATGCAACCACTCTTGAAAATCTGCTACTTACTCTACGAGAGTACCGTGAGCTTAAAAGTGATGTCCGAATTAAGCACTTTCAAAACTTCCTACAGTCTATCAATGCTCATACGAGTAGTTCTAAAATCTGGCAGTCAATTAATGCTCTGGTTGGCAAAAACATCAGTGTGTCACAAACAAATGATTCCCAAACTCTTGCTGAAGAACTTCTCTTACAATACTCTAAGACATCTTCCTTTGAAAACCTTCCTTGCGATATTCAACAACGATTAAGAAATCTTGACTTTGAAAGAATGATGAACATAGAATTATCCTGTGCAAGAACAATGGAAGAGGACAGATTCATTGACTACATAACCAAAAATGAGTTGGACTTTGCTCTCTCCCATGGGAAGAGCACCTCTCCGGGTGAGGATGGCATTACGTACCAAGTAATCCGAGATCTTAATGATGATATTTGTAATGGTATTAATCCAATTCAGTTTTTATTCAGCACTATTTATAATGAGGGCACACTTCCAGAACAATGGAAAAAAAGCATTATTATTCCAATTCCAAAAAAAGAAAGTACAAAATTAAGACCTATCTCTCTGACATCCTGCTTCTGCAAAGCCTTTGAGAGAGTCATTCTTAACAGACTTGATTTCACACTCGAGGGAAAATTATCAAATAATTTGTATGGATTTATGAAAGGAAAAAGTACCAAAGACTGTTTTGTAGATTATATGAATGTTGAGCACTGCTCTGAAGTCACTGTTTTTCTAGATTTGCAAAATGCCTTTGATATTGCAAATAGAACCGTTATTTTGGATCATTTAGCAACTTTAGGGGTCAAAGGTAAACTACTGCAACTAATTAGATGCTACCTAAGTAGTCGAACCTCTAAAGTGTACTATAAAGGATATCTTACTTCCAGCGAAAAGGAATTTACACTGGGAACTCCTCAGGGAGGAGTTCTGTCTCCCCTTCTCTTTAACATCTTAATGGATAAGCTTCTCAAGTCTCTCAGACTACCAAATGATGAATGCACCATCATATGTTATGCAGACGACATATGTATAAGGGCACCTTCTGCCAATGATATGCAAATAATACTTAATGACTTTTCTCAAGTATCAAAAGACATTGGTCTTGTCATTTCAACTCCAAAAACAAAGTACTTTTCCAGTATCTCGCAAGAGCCTCACCTTGTATTAAGCAATCAAATGGTTAAGGTGTGCGAAAATCACAAATATTTGGGAATACCAGTTCCTTCTCCCCCTCACACAGAGTATGTCAAAGATTTGTGTGAAAGACTGCAACAGAGACTCAGACCGTTAAAGCTTCTTGCCAATAGGGTATCTGGTGTTGGAATTAACATATGCCGAACTTTCTATCTCGCATATGTCAGGTCATTAGTCGACTATCACACCCTGCAGCTCTGTACTATGACTACCTCTATCTTAAGACCCCTAGAAAAAATTCAGAACAAAGCTATGAGGATTATTCTTGGCTGCCCTATGAGCACCAGAATTATAAATATGCAACATGAATTAAACCTCCCACCTTTGATAGAACATATCAAACAGTCAGCTGTGATATTTGGAGTTAAACTAGCGAAATCAGCTCAGCCTCATCCATGTAATGCTGGTCATTTGCAAGGGCCGCAGTCAGCACCAACAATCATTAAATCACTAATTAAAAGTAACATACAGTATGAAAGACAAATTCACCCCAAAGTATTTAAGCTTATAACCAATGAGACAAAAAAACATAATGTAACACTCTTTACTGAGAGTGGTCCTGAACGATTAATAAATCCTTGCAAGAGGATTGGGCCAGAAATTCTCTTTCCAATATTATCATCTGGTCCGAATGTTGCTCCAATTATTAAAAAACATCAATGGTTAGATGAAATTGAAGCCTTTATTGAAATTAGTTTCCCAACTAACAATGAAACACTCTGCATTTACACTGATGGGTCTCACACAAGCAGTGCAGGAGGGTCTGGGTGCAGCATTGTAGTTTATGAAAATTTTGAAGGGCAGCAAATATTTGACAAAGCACTGAGTATGCCAAAATGGTCATCAATCACCGAATGTGAAATTGTTGGTCTAAAACTTGCTATTGAACATGTTCTCAGTGCTAGGAGAAATGCTATCATATTCTGTGACTCGCAGAGTGCGCTTCTGTCACTGAGATCATTAAAAAGCTCCTACAAAACTCACATGGCTGAAATTCAAGAGGCTCTTATTGATTGCGCAAAACTTAAACTCCAAGTTAAGTTTTCATGGGTACCCTCCCATGTTGGGATAGTAGGTAATGAAAAGGCTGACAGGCTGGCAAAAATGGCAACTGAGAGTTCAGTGTCTGAATCTATAACCACATTGACTCAGTTTAAAACAATGTTGTATAATGAGATTATGGAAGAGCAAGAACTTTCTACACTCACACAACATGTAAGCAGCTGTTCGATCCAACATTATGAAAACTTCAGAAGGCTGAGACACAAATACAGCATGGGTAAAATGCTTACAGGTGACTGTGATAGAGTTGCTGCCCGTATAAGACTTGGTTATAGAAATATATGGGAGGTGAATTGCGAGAAAACTGGTAGAAAGCACCCAGAACACTCAAAATGCCATTTATGTGAGTGTGAAGGGGGCAACAATTTAGTACACTACATTGCAGAGTGCACAAAGCTTAAGGACTTCAGACCTCTTGGCCTGAGCTACTTTGAACTTTGTGTGCACTTTTGCAACCCAGAGAACTTATATCCTGTACTTAGTGTATACCCAACGTTGAAAATGTAATTCTTTTACCCTCTTCTCCGTCTACATCTTTTCCCACATTTATGTGGGGTCGATGTTTCTGGTCAGTTTTCTCCATTTATTTCTGTCCCATACCTCATCACCCAACAAACCTTTAGACCTCAGATCATCATTGATGCAATCCATCCACCTACGCTTTGGTCTCCCTCTCCTTCTACCCTGTATATCCATTTCCATCACCCTCCTCCCAACATACTGTTCATCCCTTCTAACGACATGACCATACCATCTTAGTCTACTTTCTTGTATATTATCTGATATTTCTATAACTTTGAAAAAAAAAAAAAAAAAAAAAAAAAGAGGGGTGGAGGGAATACCTTCTCGCTCTCTCTCTCTCTCTCTCTCTCTCCTCTCTCTCTCTCTCTCTCTCTCTCTCTCTCTCTCTCTCTCTCTCCTCTCCTCTCTCTCTCTCTCTCTCTCTCTCTCTCATATGCCTTTTTATATACATAAGCCACTTTTCCCCTTATAAGGTGAGTGGCTGAGTAAAGGAATAATGCTCTGACTTTCTGGGAAGAGAAAGTACAGAGAAGGG
>JAXCGZ010018957.1:75000-77500 GCA_037179515.1 Halocaridina rubra | reverse complement strand
CCAACCCCCATGAACTCTACCTATCCCAGCC
Source organism: Halocaridina rubra (assembly GCA_037179515.1). Classification (NCBI taxonomy): domain Eukaryota; kingdom Metazoa; phylum Arthropoda; class Malacostraca; order Decapoda; family Atyidae; genus Halocaridina; species Halocaridina rubra. The sequence continues at coordinate 77,469 of JAXCGZ010018957.1, read as the reverse complement.
CTCCCAATTCCCAAGTGGCCATTTAGATCTCCTCCCAAAATTACCCTCTCCCTTGTAGGCATTGTTTTAAGCTCCTGGTACATCTCCCAAAATACATCCTTCTCCTCCGCTGTGCAACCAGTTTGTGGGGCATAGGCACATACCACTTTGACTACCGTTTCTCCCAGTCCCAGCTTTAAACTCATTATTCTGTCACTCTTTCTATTCACTCCAAGTAAGCTTTCCTTCAGGTCCTTGGATAGTATTATTCCTACACCATTCCTCCCGTCCTCATTTGCTCCACTACAGAACAATTTGCAACCCTCACCCAGTTCCCTCGCCTTATCTCTTTTCACCTGGTCTCCTACAATGGATATTGAAAATATTGAGTATGAACCACCAATTGGAAAGAGTGACCACTGTGTGTTGTTGATGGAGTATATCATTGAAGACATTCTTCCTGAGAGTAGAGGCACTGAGGACATGAGGAGGAACTATCCGAAAGGAGATTACATCAAAATGAATGAGCTTTTTGCAGTTATTGACTGGAGAACCTTATTTTACAACAAATCTGTACAAGAAATGTATGACATCTTTTGTGAGAAATATGGGAAGATAGTAGATTGCTGCATACCTGTCACCAAAGTAGGCGTAATTCATGCCAGAGAGAAATGGTTCGATAATGGGTGTAAAAGAGCTAAGGAGTGGAGAGACAAATGCTGGAAAAGGTATAGGAGGAGAAAAAACATAAATGCCTGGCAAACCTACAAAAGAGCAAGAAATGACTACCTAAGTAAAAGGAGAGAGGCAGAGAGAGATTATGAGAGGGACATCACCAGGAAGGCTAAAGAAAATCCCAAGCTTTTCCACAGCTTTATCAGAGGAAAACTGAAGGTAAAAGAACAGGTTTTAAGGCTAAAGAGAGCGGATGGAAGCATCACTGAGACGGACGAAGAGATCTGCAAAGAATTGAACAAGGAGTTTCAGTCAGTATTTACAGTAGAAAATACCCCACCCCCTCAGATTGCAGTGATAGAAGCTCAAGGGCCGGTATTAGAGAACATCAACCTTACAGCCACAGAGGTATGCAAAGCGCTGATGGATTTAGATGTTCATAAAGCTACAGGTCCTGATGACATATCCCCTCATGTGCTTAAAAAATGCGCAAACACAATATCAGTGGCACTAAGTCTCATATTTAAGGAGTCACTGGAGTCGGGGGAGATTCCAAGATGCTGGAAACAAGCAAATGTGATACCTATCTTCAAAAAGGGAAGGAGGGATACGGCTCTGAACTATAGACCAGTTTCCTTGACCAGCATAGTTTGCAAAGTTATGGAGAAACTACTAAGGAAACATATCTCTCTTCACTTGGAATCCTTCAACTTTTTGTCAGTGACGCAACATGGCTTCAGAGAAGGAAGATCAACAGTAACAGACTTATTAGAATTTTATGATGAGGTAAGCCAAATCTTACAGGAAAGAGAGGGCTGGGCAGATTGCATATTCCTAGACTTCCAGAAAGCGTTTGACACTGTTCCACATGGGAGACTTATTAGGAAGCTGCAATCAATGGCTAGAATAGGTGGAAATGTCTTGGAATGGATAAAAACTTACTTAGAAGGAAGGGAACAGAGGGTTAGAGTAAGACACTCAGTGTCTGAATGGAGAAGAGTTAGTAGTGGAGTTCCACAGGGTTCAGTTTTAGGGCCACTTTTGTTCCTTGTATATGTAAATGACCTACCAGAGTCTGTAAATTCATTCATGAATATGTTTGCAGATGATGCAAAGATTGTGAAGAAAGTAAAAAACGAGAACAATGGTAGAGAACTTCAGGAGGATCTAAATAATCTGCATGAGTGGTCAGAAAAGTGGCTAATGAAATTCAATACCTCAAAATGTAAGGTAATGAGAATGGGTACAAGTGCAAGAAGGCCCAAGCTTGACTACTCGGTGGCTGGAGTACAACTTCAAGAGACAGAAAATGAGAGAGATCTAGGAGTAAACATTCTGGCAGATTTGTCTCCAGAAATACATATAAATGGCGTAGTAAGGGCAGCATATGCATTCTTATCAAATGTAAGGGTAGCCTTCAGGCACATGGACAAGGAAATGTTCAGAAATATTTATGTAACCTATGTGAGGCCAAAACTCGAATATGCAGCCCCCTTTTGGAATCCGCACTTGAAAAAGCACATAGCTAAGCTTGAAAAAGTTCAAAGACATGCCACGAAACTGGTGCCAGAAATACGCAATCTCGGTTATGATGAGAGGCTGAGGGAATTAGACTTGCCATCACTCGAAGCTAGAAGAGTAAGGGGGGATATGGTGACAGTCTTTAAATTCCTTCATGGTTATGATAGAGTAGATAGGGATCGATATTTCGATATGGGTGGCTCTAGAACTAGAGGTCATAGTTTGAAGCTTCGTAAGAAAACTTCTTCGCAGGATGTAAGGAAATACTTTTTCAGTGTAAGAGTAGTTGATAAT
>JAXCGZ010018957.1:65000-70000 GCA_037179515.1 Halocaridina rubra | reverse complement strand
TCGTATACTTTGCCGATTAATGCTAGTGGTGCAATATCAGCAGCATAAGGTATTACATTAGACATAATAATACCCAATTTACAAGCTTTTATTTTTATTTTCTATTGAAGCATCACTACGAAGAGAAAATAACAATTGTGATAAAATTCCTCTTTACCGGACACCATTAAATATCCTCCATTCCTTCTTCCGAAAGATGAGAGACCTAAACCTTACATTTGCCATCATCTGATATTGCAATATAAATACTTAATAAGTCTCACATAGAAGATAGAGATGGAGTACTTTTTTCTGATAAAGTTTCAATCAAAGTACGATGACTGATGCTGTCAAAGGCTTTACGTATACCAATAAAGGAAACATAAGATAGTGTATAATTTAAAATAGTTTCTTTTAGAGTTAAGAATGCAGTAGATAGCGAATAATCCGGTCCAAATCAATGTTGTCTAGCATTTAACTTACAATGTCATTTAACTTATACAATATTCAAACAATTTAAAAAGAACCGAAGACGTCATTTCTGGTCTGAACTTTTCTTTTTAAGTTACCCAATTGGTCCTTTACAACTGATGTTATTATTGTACCTCCTAAGGAGATCGGGAGGAAAATAAGCATGTTCAATACAAGAGGAAATAATTTTGCTAATGTTTTAATGCACACATTAGAACATAATAAATGAATAAATCATAATAACATGAATTATCTCTAGCAACAGAAGCAAATTCAGCATCAGATTCACCTTTGTTATTTCTATGAAGAAGAACTGCTCTTGTATTTGGAAGAAAAGGTTTCAGCAAATAACCTGAGTTTGATTCATTTATCTATATTTTATTGAACATTTTCACTTGAGTTTTTAGCTTTATTAACTCCCTTCCATAGATCTTTACAGTCATCTCTAATGTTTTCCTCCTTTTCTTACCATTTTTGAAGGGCATTTTTTGAAGGCACTTGGAGAATTTCTCGTGTCATCTGCCCATGAACAACAGTATTACCAATCGGTTTGAAGACGCCAAATATAAAACATTTTTCTCAAGCAGTGGCGTAAAATGAAATTATGTAATCCTTCCAGCCAGGAATTTTTTTTTTCAATTTTAGCCTTAATACAAGTGAAGTCGCTATTACAACTTTAAATATATAATCAACACATTTCAAGTGATGTCTATCATTACAATTCTCGGTTGAATACAAGAAGACATCGCTTATATATTATACTTATCTCAGACATTTTAGACCAATCAACTAATTTACCACAGTTACCCTCGGGCTCACAACCAGTGTGGAGCGTATTGGAAGGATTAAAAACTATATCAAAACTTAGATAAAAATAATCAAATAAAGCCACACTCTATAGTCAACAGGTACATTCGAAAACAACACTGCAGTCTGTTTTGAACATAAAATGTGATCCTAACTAACTGGTAGAGTCTTTACTTGGCCTAAGGTAGGTAGGTAATGAATTGCTTAACACAAATAGAGCTTTCCTAAAATCTACCCTTACCAGGGTCTGTATTAAAAATCTCCTACGATAATTATTCTATTAACATTTTGCTCTCTAGATACAAGCTCCGTTTTAGCAAACATATCTCTATAATTAATTACATCATGAGTCTGCGAGTCACACGGAGAGTATACATTTAAAATTTAAATTGTTATAATTATTATTCTTTAAGATTATTCCAATAATCATATCATTAATTAATTAGGGCGTTATATATAATGACAGACGTTTCCTCAAAAATAGAGCTACTCCTTTGGAAGGTTTGCTGCCCTCATTCATTCCCTCAGACTTTTGTATCTCTAACATATGCCGCATTCATGAAATTGCTATCCAGATCATGCAAAAAAGATAAACACATTTACATAGCGTTATCTCCTGTAGAGACACAGTATCATGGATATTCAGAATGCTCTGAACATTCTGCACATTGTTTCTAACCGAATGACAGTTATAAGAAACAAAGCTTAACATCATGATTTATTATATTTAAGTGTATGACATTTTCTACAGACCACATTTTCAGGCCAAACTTCAGCAGCAAGAAGCTTTTGTCTATCATTAATATATATATATATATATATATATATATATATATATATATATATATATATATATATATATATATATATATATATATATATATATATATATATATATATATTTGCTTTTAGGATTCTTTGAATTAAGACTTGCACATTTTTTTAATTCTAATATTTTTAATAACTTAAGGAATACTTCCTCCGTGTTCCCCTGTGTGTCGTAAAAGTCGACTAAATGGGGTGGAGGAGGGGACTGGGAATCCCCTCCTCTATTTAATTCCCACAAAAAGTCAAAGTATTGTCTTTGACTCGGCCACCCTCCTTATAAGGGGGAATATGGCTTTGGTATATGGATGGAAAATATATTCGGTGGTTGACTCGCAAGTAACTGGCAACTAACAGTTCCCACACTTTCTTTGCTCCCTTCATGGCTGACTTCTCTGTCACCTCTCTCGAACCAATTAGATAAGTAGACAGAGAGGCAGTGAGTAAATTACCTAGTTAGATTGATTGATTGTTAGTTAGATTATTAGTTTTTTGATTAGTAAGTTAGAGTAATATATAGATAGTTACATTGTTAGATATAGTTAGTTAGATTGAAATAGATATATAGACAGACAAAATGAAAGTTAGTTACTTAGTTAGATGGACAGATAGACAGAGGCAGTCAGATAGGTAGAGACACGATAATTGAGTTAGTGAGATAGATAGATAGATATAGATAATTAGTATTTGCTGCTGCTCCTGAGAGAATGAAAAATAAAACTAATTATACAACTTACTGCTGCTACCATTGCCGTCTCTGTTTCTGCTGCTCCTGAGAGAAAGAAAGAGAAACTACTAATACTACTAACTCCTGCTTCTGCTGCTCCTGAAAGAAGGAAACTACTACTTCTACTTATTGTTGTTGCTGCTACTGTTGTCGTCTATGCTTCTGCTGCTTATGAAAGAAAGAAAAAGAAAACTACTACTACTATTTACTTCTGCTGCTGCCATCGTCGCCTCTTCTTCTGCTACTCCTGCAAGAAAGATAAAGAAAAACTGCTACTACTACTTATTGCTAATGCTGCTGTTACAATCGCCCTATGTGATTCTACTGCCCCAGAAAGAAAGAAAATGAAAACTAATACTATTACTTACTGCTGCTGCTGCTGCTGCTGTCACCATCTCTGCTTCTGCTGCTCCTGCAAGAAAGAAAAAGAAAACTAATACTTCTTACTTCTGCTGCTGCTACCGTCACCATCACTGCTACTACTACTACTACTACTACTACTACTACTACTACTACTACTACTACTACTACTACTACTACTACTGCTGCTGCTGCTGTTGCTTTTGCTGCCGCTGCTTCCATCGCCGTCTCTGTTTCTGCCGCTCCTGTAAGAAAGAAAACTACTACTACTACTACTTACTGCTGCTGCTGGTACCGTTCCCATCTATGCTTCTGCTGCTCCTGCAAGAAGGAAAAAAAACTACTTCTACTTACTTCTGCTTTTGCTACCATTGCCGTCTCTGCTTCTGCTGCTCCTGCAAAAGGAGAAAGAAAATTACTACTACTACTTACCGCTGCTGCTGCTGTTTCTGTCTTCTTAACTGCTTCTGCTGCTCCTGAAAGAAAGAAGAAGAAAGCTACTACTACAACTTACTGCTGCTCCTGGTACCGTTGACGTCAATGCTTCTGCTGCCCCTGAAAGAAAGCAAAAGAAAACTACTACTACTACTTACTGCTGCTGCTACCGTTGCCGACTCTGCTTCTTCTTCTGAAAGAAAAGAAAAATAATCTACTACTACTACTACTACCTACTACTGTTGCTGCTGTCTTTGCCGTTCTAGCTGCTACTGCTACCGTCGCTTCCTCTGCTGGAACTGAAAGAAAGAAGAAAAAAAAAAAGGATTATTAGTGGTCCAAGTATAGTCAACTGGAGTAGAGGTACAATGTCTTATATCCAGGTTGTCTTTCTCTGTACTATTAATGGCAAAAAGCGGACGTGTTACTTTGTGAAGCTAAATTCTCGTATGCTAAGGAAGTGAAGTACAGACGGAAGAAATTCAAAGTATGTTGAAGACTTATGTTCTGGATGTAAGTTTACTATTGAGAAATATCCTCCGGAAATGAAGTCTCTGGAATTTTGAGGACGCATAATTGACCCTCTTATGAGACTGTAAATGAAAGCCATGCATATATACATCTACATGTCCTCATTTCCCCTTGCAAGGGGGGTGGCCGCACAAAATACGCATTCACCACGATCCACACATACCTCAAGTACTCTTTTTCGCCTTAAGAACATATAAAAGTAATAATCATGATTTCACCAGCAACCCAGATTCGCTGTTAATACCAGATGATATTTTTGCATCGGAAGAACTGACGGGGGTGGGGGGGGGTCTTTTTGAAGCCAGAGCGTGTGTCTCTGGTTTTGCTCCTTATCGCCACTTCACCTTCCTTCGCTCTAATGAGTATATGGAATGCGGGATTTTAATATGTCTAACATGCTTTTTTAAGGACAATGGAGTGCACTTGATATACGACTGTACCTCACAATGTAAACTCTTGACCTGAATTCCGTCTTCTAGTTCACAAAGAAGAATAGGTGTAAAAATATTTTTTGTCAGGGAGATATGATACAATTTTAACCCATTTTCACTTGGTCGCAAAATTATTACATTGTTTTTCCTACATGAATTCACTTATCTCTTAGCTACCAAATTAACTTGCACTTGGATTTTAGTATATCATACTTTTTGAAGGAATGCAAGTAAATTGTGCTTCAAGCAAGATGTATACATATGAACGTACATACATGTATACATAGTTGATTGCATACATACATACATTCATGCATACATACATACATACATACATAGTTGATTACATACATACATACATACATACATACATACATACATACATACATACATACATACATACATACATACATACATACATACATACATACATA
>JAXCGZ010018957.1:52500-62500 GCA_037179515.1 Halocaridina rubra | reverse complement strand
ATATATATATATATATATATATATATATATATATATATATATATATATATATATATATATATATATATATATATATATATATATATATATATATATATATATATATATATATATGTATATATGTATATATATATAAATATATATATATATATATATATATATATATATATATATATATATATATATATATATATATATATATATATATATATATATATATATATATATATATATATATATATATATATATATATATATATATTCATATATATATATATATATATATATATATATATATATATATATATATATATATATATATATATATATATATATATATATATATATATATATATATAATATATATATATATATATATATATATATATATATATATATATATATATATATATATATATATATATATATATATATATATGAATCATATCTTACCCCGACCAGGACTCGAACCTATGACTTATAATTATTAAATCAAGGCGCTACCAACTACACACCACAGAACGTTAAAAGGAATCCAACCTTATAGCTAATATCTGCTATACTTAGGAATGAACGCATTCTATCTGGATGCCACTATGTTCATATTACAGATTCCCCAACCTCACTCGTGGCTTCATTTTCGCATTTAATTCAATTCCCAATCTCATTCGGGCTATACAATAACCAATTAAGCACATTACATATGTGAAAACATGAACCATATTTTACACCGACCGGGACTCGAACCTAGGACTTACAATTATTAAGTCAAGGCCCAATCAACTACACACCACAGAAGGTTAAAAGGAATCCAACCTTATAGCTTATATCTGCTATACTTAGGAATGAACGCATTCTATCTGAATGCCACTATGTTCAAATTACAGATTCCTCAACCTCACTCGTGGCTTCATTTTCGCATTTAATTCAATTTCCAATCTCATTCGGGCTATACAATAACCAATCAAGCACATTACATATGTGAAAACATGAATCATATTTTACCCCGACCGGGACTCGAACCTAGGACATATAATTATTAAGTCAAATCGCTACCAACTACACACCACAGATTGGGAATTGAATTAAATGCGAAAATGAAGCCACAAGTGAGGTTGGGGAATCTGTAATATGAACATAGTGGCATTCAGATAGAATGCATTCATTCCTAAGTATAGCAGATATAACTATAAGGTTGGATTCCTTTTAACCTTCTGTGGTGTGTAGTTGGCAGCGCCTTGACTTAATAATTATAAGTCCTAGGTTCGCGTCCCGGTCGGGGTAAAATATGATTCATGTTTTCACATTTGTAATGTGCTTAATTGGTTAATATATATATATATATATATATATATATATATATATATATATATATATATATATATATATATATATATATATATATGTGTGTGTGTGTGTGTGTGTGTGTGTGTGTGTGTGTATATATATATATATATATATATATATATATATATATATATATATATATATATATATATATATATATATATATATATATATATATATATATATACATGTGTGTGTGTGTGTGATTACCTAATTGTGATTACCTAATTGTGTTTACGGGAAAGAGCCCAAAGCTCGTATCTTCCCGTCTCCTGATCGGTTCCATTTTATACTTAGTCATACTTATACTACCTGTCCTTAAAACTATGGATTGAGATAGCATTAACTACCTCCTCGCTTAGCCAATTCCAATTATCAACTACTCTTACACTGAAAAAGTATTTCCTTACATCCTGCAAAGAAGTTTTCTTACGAAGCTTCAAACTATGACCTCTAGTTCTAGAGCCAGCCATATCAAAATATCCATCCCTATCCACTCTATCATCCATGAAGGAATTTAAAGATTGTCACCATATCCCCCCTCACTCTTCTAGCTTCCAGTGATGGTAAGTCTAATTCCCTCAGCCTCTCATCATAACTGAGATTGCGTATTTCTGGCACCAGTTTCGTGGCATGTCTTTGAACTTTTTCAAGCTTAGCTATGTGCTTTTTCAAGTGCGGATTCCAAAAGGGGGCTGCATATTCGAGTTTTGGCCTCACATAGGTTACATAAATATTTCTGAACATTTCCTTGTCCATGTGCCTGAAGGCTACCCTTACATTTGATAAGAATGCATATGCTGCCCTTACTATGCCATTTATATGTATTTCTGGAGACAAATCTGCCAGTATGTTTACTCCTAGATCTCTCTCATTTTCTGTCTCTTGAAGTTGTACTCCAGCCATCTAGTAGTCAAGCTTGGGCCTTCTTGCACTTGTACCCATTCTCATTACCTTACATTTTGAAGTATTGAATTTCATTAGCCACTTTTCTGACCACTCATGCAGATTATTTAGATCCTCCTGAAGTTCTCTACCATTGTTCTCGTTTTTTACTTTCTTCACAATCTTTGCATCATCTGCAAACATATTCATGAATGAATTTACAGACTCTGGTAGGTCATTTACATATACAAGGAACAAAAGTGGCCCTAAAACTGAACCCTGTGGAACTCCACTACTAACTCTTCTCTGTTCAGACACTGAGTGTCTTACTCTAACCCTCTGTTCCCTTCCTTCTAAGTAAGTTTTTATCCATTCCAAAACATTTCCACCTATTCTAGCCATTGATTGCAGCTTCCTAATAAGTCTCCCATGTGGAACAGTGTCAAACGCTTTCTGGAAGTCTAGGAATATGCAATTTGCCCAGCCCTCTCTTTCCTGTAAGATTTGGCTTACCTCATCATAAAATTCTAATAAGTTTGTTACTGTTGATCTACCTTCTCTGAAGCCATGTTGCCTCACTGACAAAAAGTTGAAGGATTCCAAGTGAAGAGAGATATGTTTCCTTAGTAGTTTCTCCATAACTTTGCAAACTATGCTGGTCAAGGAAACTGGTCTATAGTTCAGAGCCGTATCCCTCCTTCCCTTTTTGAAGATAGGTATCACATTTGCTTGTTTCCAGCATCTTGGAATCTCCCCCGACTCCAGTGACTCCTTAAATATGATACTTAGTGCCACTGATATTGTTTGCGCATTTTTTAAGCACATGAGGGGATATGTCATCGGGACCTGTAGCTTTATGAACATCTAAATCCATCAGCGCTTTGCATACCTCTGTGGCTGTAAGGTTGATGTTCTCTAATACCGGCCCTTGAGCTTCTATCACTGCAATCTGAGGGGGTGGGGTATTTTCTACTGTAAAAACTGACTGAAACTCCTTGTTCAATTCTTTGCAGATCTCTTCATCCGTCTCAGTGATGCTTCCATCCGCTCTCTTTAGCCTTAAAACCTGTTCTTTTACCTTCAGTTTTCCTCTGATAAAGCTGTGGAAAAGCTTGGGATTTTCTTTAGCCTTCCTGGTGATGTCCCTCTCATAGTCTCTCTCTGCCTCTCTCCTTTTACTTAGGTAGTCATTTCTTGCTCTTTTGTAGGTTTGCCAGGCATTTATGTTTTTTTTCCTCCTATACCTTCTCCAGCATTTGTCTCTCCACTCCTTAGCTCTTTTACACCCATTATCAAACCATTTCTCTCTGGCATGAATTACACCTACTTTGGTGACAGGTATGCAGCAATCTACTATCTTCCCATATTTCTCACAAAAGATGTCATACATTTCTTGTACAGATTTGTTGTAAAATAAGGTTCTCCAGTCAATAACTGCAAAAAGCTCATTCATTTTGATGTAATCTCCTTTCCGATAGTTCCTCCTCATGTCCTCAGTGCCTCTACTCTCAGGAAGAATATCTTCAATGATATACTCCATCAACAACACACAGTGGTCACTCTTTCCAATTGGTGGTTCATACTCAATTTTTTCAATATCCAACACATTATCTGTGAACACTTGATCAAGTAGTGATGGCTCATCCCCACCCCTGGCCCATGTTGGTTCCATTACATGTTGGTGTAGGAAATTCCCTTGTACGCAATCTAGGAATCTTGCCCCGAATGAGTCCTCACCACTGTGTGGGTCAAGATTTATCCAATCTATCTCTTTATGATTAAAGTCTCCCATAATCAAAATCCTACATTTTTTTTCCCGTGCCATGTTAACAACTGAGTTTATGACTTCAATAGTACCTATATGACTTTCCTCATAAACTTCAAGCCTATTTTGGTTCCTTGGTGGGTTGTATACAACAGTTATTATAATGCTCTCTGACCCAGTATTTATGCGAGCAACAAGAAATTCCTTGAACTCACTTTCTATAGCCAAGTTTATTTCTTCAACTTGAATCCTGTGTGTGTGTGTGTGTGTGTGTTTGTGTGTGTGTGATCTCTACATCACATGTATAATGTCTTGCACGGACATGAGAGAGAGAGAGAGAGAGAGAGAGAGAGAGAGAGAGAGAGAGAGAGAGAGAGAGAGAGAGAGAGAGAGAGAGAGAGAGAGAGAGAGAGAGAGAGAGAGAGTCAAATTCAGTGTCCAAGGATCCTTCTAATATCTGTAATAATCATTATATCCTAAAGCAAATATGACGAAAGGTAGTAGAAAGATTAGACTTTTATATGACATTTGTCGCTATAATGATTTGCAAATCACCAAAATGACTTAATAATTCTTAATCTCTTACAAAACTCAGTTTAAAAAAAAATGCCTTCAATTTACAGTACTTCTCTCTCTCTCTCTCTCTCTCTCTCTCTCTCTCTCTCTCTCTCTCTCTCTCTCTCTCTCTCTCTCTCTCTCTCTCCTCTCTCTCTCTCTCTCTCTCTCTCTCTCTCTCTCTCTCATGTTGCTTTTTCAGCTATATGCTGACGCTGTACTGGCGATAGTCCATTGTGTGTGTCAGTGGTATTGAAAGCATGTGTCTACTCGTATTGAGAAATTAAATAGTATGCAAATATTGTATTTCGTTATGAATTGAAGCATTAATACCGATCATACCATAAAAATAAAAATAGATGTATAAATGGTTTCAATATAATTAACAAAATGACTCTCTCTCGAATTTCTTCCCCATTACATCCGACACATGGAATGGCCGGTAAGTAAAAGTAAATTCATTGCTTGTACATTACGTCATTGACAGCAAATCACCACCACGTATTTTTTAATGATTTTATTTCTAGCCAGTAAGAAATCAATAAAATAAAACGTGGCAAACATTATTGTAAGAGAACTATTGCACATTTAGGAAGCTTTTTTTTTGTTAAGATTTTGTTTTGTATGGAGCTTAATAAATGTATTTTTTCTTTTATTTAATTTCTTATAGATAAACAACTTCGTTTTCTTTAGTTACCCATATCAAATCGCATTATTTACGTTTTCTTATATGCATTTTGGTACGTTTTCTATTTGTAGTGAAATAATGCAAAAATAATGGGATCAACTGAAGAATCTCCCCCCCACCCGAGTGCCCGGCGTAACAATTTCAGAGAGAAGCTAGAGATGGGGAGTGTTGTGATATGTCAGATGGGAGAGGCTGAAGGGATGTGTTAGGTTAGGATGGGTGAGTTTAGGTTTGGATAGCTTAGGTTTGGTCTGTCTGTTTATCTACCTTGGAATATATGGATGGATGGATGGATGAATAGATGGATGGATGAATTTCAATTACGAAATGAAGACCTAACCTAACCTGACCTAATTTAACCAAACTTAAATAGACAGACAGACAGACAGACAGACAAACACTGATCAACTGAAGAATCTCCCCCTCGGTGGGTCTGGGGGAGATACTTCAGTTGATCCAAATAATACTGTAATTTGGGTCCCAGGCTCCCGGAGCACAAGTTATTTTCTGTGTTGCTTCAAGGATGGCCTTCCTTGATATTTAATGCTGTGTTAACAGTCTGCGTGTGTGTGTGTGCGAATATATATATATATATATATATATATATATATATATATATATATATATATATATATATATATATATAACACTGAACTGTTAACATAGAGTCTAAAATGGTATGAAAAGCCCATTAAATAAAACATCGAATATATATATATATATATATATATATATATATATATATATATATATATATATATATATATATATATATATATATATATATATATATATATATATGTGTGTGTGTGTGTGTGTATGTATGTATGTATGTATGTATGTATGTATGTATGTATGTACGCACGCACGCACGCACGCACGCACGCACGCACGCACGCACGCACGCATGCACGCACGCACGCACGCACGCACGCACACACACACACACACACACACACACACACACACACACACACACACACACACACACACCTTTTGTTCCTTGTATATGTAAATGACCTACCAGAGTCTGTAAATTCATTCATGAATATGTTTGCAGATGATGCAAAGATTGTGAAGAAAGTAAAAAACGAGAACAATGGAAGAGAACTTCAAGAGTATCTAAATAATCTGCATGAGTGGTCAGAAAAGTGGCTAATGAAATTCAATACTTCAAAATGTAAGGAAATGAGAATGGGTACAAGTGCAAGAAGGCCCAAGCTTGACTACTCGATGGCTGGAGTACAACTTCAAGAGACAGAAAATGAGAGAGATCTAGGAGTAAACATACTGGCAGATTTGTCTCCAGAAATACATATAAATGGCATAGTAAGGGCAGCATATGCATTCTTATCAAATGTAAGGGTAGCCTTCAGGCACATGGACAAGGAAATGTTCAGAAATATTTATGTAACCTATGTGAGGCCAAAACTCGAATATGCAGCCCCCTTTTGGAATCCGCACTTGAAAAAGCACATAGCTAAGCTTGAAAAAGTTCAAAGACATGCCACGAAACTGGTGTCAGAAATACGCAATCTCAGTTATGATGAGAGGCTGAGGGAATTAGACTTACCATCACTGGAAGCTAGAAGAGTGAGGGGGGATATGGTGACAGTCTTTAAATTCCTTCATGGTTATGATAGAGTGGATAGGGATGGATATTTGGATATGGCTGGCTCTAGAACTAGAGGTCATAGTTTGAAGCTTCGTAAGAAAACTTCTTTGCAGGATGTAAGGAAATACTTTTTCAGTGTAAGAGTAGTTGATAATTGGAATTGGCTAAGCGAGGAGGTAGTTAATGCTATCTCAATCCATAGTTTTAAGGACCGGTATGATAAGTATCACTAAGTCTAAAATGGAACCGATCAGTAGACGGGAAGATACGAGCTTTGGGCTCTTTCCCGTAAGCACAATTAGGTAATCACACAACTCTTTCCCGTAAGCACAATTAGGTAATCACACACATACATACATACATATATATATAAATATATATATATATATATATATATATATATATATATATATATATATATATATATATATATATATATATATATATATATATATATATATATATATATATATATATATATATATATATATATATATATATATATATATATATATATATATATATATATATATATATATATATATATATATATATATATATATATATATATATATATATATATATATATATATATATATATATATATATATATATATATATATATATATATATATATATATATATATATATATATTTGTTGTTGTATAAATTGGGATTTTCCTACCATATATATATATATATATATATATATATATATATATATATATATATATATATATATATATATATATATATATATATATATATATATATATGGTAGGAAAATACCATTATATACAACAACGAACATATATATATATATATATATATATATATATATATATATATATATATATATATATATATATATATATATATATATATATATATATATATATATATAATATATAAATAAATGTATATATAGATATAGATATATATATATATATATATATATATATATATATATATATATATAATATATATATATATATATATATATATATATATATATATATATATATATATATATATGTTAATATCACTGAACTGTTAACATACAGTCTTTAAATCCCATTATATACAACAACAAACATATATATATATATATATATATATATATATATATATATATATATATATATATATATATATATATATATATATATATATATATATATATATATATATATATATATATATATTCCTGCATTGCCTTAATCACTTAATATTCCACAAAAAACAAACCAAAATCGCCTCCTCATGTCAGTATAAACTGCATTAAATAATAACAAAACTCTAAAAATCTCACCTTGTTGATGGCGCGACATCTAGCTCTTTGTCTGTTACCAGTGGTGTTTCACATGGCTCTGTTCTTTCACCTACTCGGTTACTCGTAATCAATCTCGTATCACTCTTTCTTCTACTCTTAACTCCGATTTGCAGAGGGTATCTGAATGGGGCACTCAAAATTTAGTTAAATCCAATGCCTCCAAGACACAGTTTCTTGCTATCTCTTTATCTTCTTCTTCTCCTGATAACCCTATTGTCTTCGAAACTAATGTAATTTACCCTCTTAACTCTATCAACATATTAGGAATCCATATAGCCTCTAGCTTGTCTTGGAGGAATAACATCATCCAAATTTATAAATCTTCATCTCATAAATTGGGGGTTTTGTTTCGTTTTCGTCATTACTTTTCCTTATTGCAGTTACTTAAAATTTACAAAGGTCTTATCCGCCCCTGCTTGGAATACTGCTCTCACATCTGGGGTGCTTCTTCCTTTACTTATCTTCTTGATAGGGTTGAATCTAAGGCAGTCAGACTCATTAATGATCCTTCTCTTACTTCTAACCTAGATTCTCTCTCTCTTCGCCGTAAGGTATCTTCCCTTTCGCTTTTCTATCGCTACTACTTCCATCGCTGCTCTGATGAGTTGGCGAATTGCATCCCTCCTCCACTACCGAGGCCGCATAACACTCGCCAAGCGGCCTCATCTCACAGGTACTGTGTGGAGATTTGTAACTCGCGGATTGGTCGGTGCAGCGACTGTTTCTTCCCATCTACCTCCTGACTCTGGAACTCTCTTCCTCCTTCTGTCTTTCCTAATTCTTATGACCTATCATCCTTCAAAAAGCAGATCTATCGTCATCTCAGAGCCTAGACCTCCATATCTCTGGGTCCTCTGTACTTTGACAGTTTTTTTTCTGTCTGTCGTTTTCCTTTGTGCAACATTACCTCATCTCTGCCTTGCCCATAACCTTTTTCTTTTCCTTCGTCTTGGTGTTTTCTCTTGGCCGGGCGTTTATTGATGAGGGCAGTTTCTGCCTGTCCCGGTGTCACTCTCTTAAAAAAAAAATCCACTTAGGAATGAGGCATACTGTGTTTCCTTGGGTTACAAAAAAACACAACTCAATTATATCCTATTAATTTAGGGTTGCTCATTATCCTGGTTTCATTGCCATGTTTTAGAGTGAATGGAATAATTACTTTGGAATAAAAATATCAAGCTAAAGATTAAAGGTGGTCTCGTTTGAAAAGAGAGAATGACAACTTTCCCATGAGATATGGTAACCACGCTCTGCTGTTCTCTCGATAGGTTTATCGGCCAAGGGTAAGAATATTTTGTAAAAGAAAACGAAAAATATTGAAAGTGTATAAAAGAAAACGAATGCAGTTTATGGGATGGCAGACTGCATCATTCTTTACAATAATTTCACTATCTATCTAACTTGGCTGTCTCCCCCAATTGGGAGGTAGCTGACATCAACAAAGAAACAATAAGGGGACTGATAAAAAGTTTCAAAGGACTTGATGTTTAGATGGCTAAAAAACTGATTCACAAGAGCATTTTCCGAGATAATACTGAAGTGACATTAAAGATATAAGATATGAATGCATAGATAAGGAATGGTATTACGAGCAAAGAGAGAAATGAAAGAAAAAATATTTTTTGTTGAATTTCCTAAAACATTAAGTTTTTTAGCCAGGTCATTTTTAGCCGTAAAAGCCATTATTGAAGACAAAAGTTTAGTACATGAACTATGTAGAATTAATACTGTATTCAAAGTACATTGAATGAGTTCACTATAATAAATGCTATTGTAATACCTGACAGCCATATTCTTGTTGAGTCTAAGCCC
>JAXCGZ010018957.1:32500-40000 GCA_037179515.1 Halocaridina rubra | reverse complement strand
CGGTGCAGCGACTGCTTCTTCCCATCTACCTCCAGATTCTGGAACTCTCTTCCTCCTTCTGTCTTTCCTAATTCTTATGACCTATCATCCTTCAAAAGGCAGATCTATCGTCATCTCAGAGCCTAGTCCTCCATATCTCTGGGTCCTCTGTGCTTTGACTGTTTTTTTTTCTGTCTGTCGTTTTCCTTTGTGCAACATTACCTCATTTCTGCCTTGCCCTTAACCTTTTTCTTTTCCTTCGTCTTGGTATTTTCTCGTGGCCATGCCTTTATTGATGAGGGCAGTTTCTGCCTGTCCCGGTGTCACTCTCTTAAAAAAAAAATCCATTTAGGAATGAGGCATACTGTGTTTCCTTGGGTTACAAAAAAAAACACAACTCAATTATATCCTATTAATTTAGGGTTGCTCATTATCCTGGTGTCATTGCCATGTTTTAGAGGGAATGGAATAATTACTTTGGAATAAAAATTGCAAGCTAAAGATTAATGGTGGTCTCGTTTGAAAAGAAAGAATGACAACTTTCCCACGAGATATGGTAACCACGCACTGCTCTTCTCTCGATAGGTTTATCGGCCAAGGGTAAGAATATTTTGTAAAAGAAAACTTAAAATATTGAAAGTGTATAAAAGAAAACGAATGCAGTTTATGGGATGGCAGACTGCATCATTTTTTACAATAATTTCACTATCTATCTAACTTGGCTGTCTCCCCCAATTGGGGGGTAGCTGACATCAACAAAGAAACAATAAGGGTATAGTTCAATGTTTACAAGATATCAAGATTACCACAATATCATTTAAGGTATCACAATACGAAAAAGTAATTATTTTTCAAGTAATTTTATGTATAAAAAATGAACAGACCAAAAGTATCACACTAGACGAAAAAGGCGGCAATACAGAGTCAGTGTTGCCATAAAACAGAAAACCAAAACAATGTACAGTTCGTTATGACAAAAAGAAGCAAAATTAAGGGATCAGTTTAGAACAACAACAAAAATTGTTAATAAATAAAGTGAAAATATATAAATCAATTAATAAATAAATTAATATATAAATAAAGAAGACATATATCATACCACTACAACACTCCAAATAAAGAAAGAAAATACACTATGCCACTACAACACTCCCCTGCCAGTACACGAGTACATTAGTGTTTAACACTGATAATAGAAAATATAGATATATAATATATATGTGGAGACATAGATACAAAAATACAAATTAATAATATGCATAATCAGGGCTACAATTAAATCTAACTCGACGAGATTTCGTAACAACAGATTGAGGTATTTTCTCTTCAATGGCATCTTCATTATCAATATTTTCAGGAATAGATGCACTACTAGGAATTAATGTATCAGAATCTGTGTCGTTTGTGGAATTAGAATCAGAAAAATCATTATTTACACTTGGTTCAATCACATCAGAATTAACAGCTTCTGACACAGAATCATTATTTACAGTTGGTTCTGTCTCATTAGAACTGATAGTTTTTGGTATTGAGGCAGGTTTCAATCTATCTACAGATACAGTAGTTAAATTTCCAGAAAGCTGACGTAGAATAAAATATTTATCACCACGTTCCACAACTTCAAATGGACCAAAGTAGGGAGCCTCTAAAGGGCGACGTACACGATCCACTCTAACCCAAACATGTGTACATGATTCAAGATCTTTTGGAACATAAGGTTTAACAGAGGATGAATGAAGGTATCCATAAGAGGATTCAGAAAAATCTAATTCACGCATTCGAGATACAAATTCAGAGACAATTTCTTTTTGTTGTGCAAAAGAAGGAATTTCAGTTGTTACCATGATTTTAGGACTAAGTAGCATACTTCCTGTTACCAAAGTAAATGGAGAAACTCCAGACTCTGTGGGGACACATCTTAAACCTGAAAGTACTATTGGTAAAGAAGCAAGCCAATAATCTTTACGTGCCATCAGAGATACTTTCAATTCTCTATGTGATCTTTCAACCATGCCATTGGATTGAGGGTGATATGAAGTGGTATGCAGTCTATGAAATCCAATTATAGAGGAAAGTTGCTGAAATAATGCAGATTCAAACTGAGCTCCTCTATCAGTAAAAACATATAATGGCACTCCAAAACGAGATACCCAACCTTTAATAAAAGCAAAAGCAACAGTGGTAGCAGAAATATCTGTGATGGGGATGGCTTCCAACCATCTAGTAGATCTGTCAATACAGGTAAGAACGTATTGTTCTGGTGCTGTAAAAGACTGGCCAGGGACTTTACTAGGAGGGAGAGGACCAACAATATCTAAATGTACAAATTCAAATCTCCCAAAAGGTGCTGTAAAATTTGTAATAGGAGCGCGGGTATGGCGGTGCACTTTAACTTGCTGACAAGAAGTACACTCTTTAGTCCAACTTCGAATATCTCGATCCATATTAGGCCAAAAGTACCTAGCTTTGATAAGGCGCAACGTACCTTTGACTCCTGGATGTGAAATGTAATGCATAAGTTGAAATACTGATTTACGACAAGCTAAGGGAAGAAATGGTCTTGGATGGGGTGTTGACACGTCACAATATAAATCATGATTCTGAATTTTGAAAATTTTCAATCTCTCTTTGTAATTAAGAATTTCTGTGCCAGTGGATTGGCTCTCACCTATACTGGTTAAATCATGTAAGTCCACTGAGACAGAAGATACAGGTAATGGTCTGGAAAGACAATCTGCTACAACATTGTCCGCACCCTTGATATGTACAACATCTGATATACACTCGCTAATTAAAGACCAATATCGTTGCTGTCTATCTGACTTGGCTGTATGAGGATTCTTAAATGCAAAAACAAGGGGTTTATGATCAGCAAATAAAACGGTTTCACGTCCTTCAATTACATGTTTAAACTTTAGTACAGCCAGATACGCAGCAAGCAGTCCTCGGTCAAAAGTAGAATAACACCTCTGAGTTTCTGATAATTTCTTTGAAAAGAATTCAATAGGGACAAATTTACCACCCTGAATTTGGTGTAACGCAGTTCCAACTGCCACTTGGGAACAATCAGTCACCAGATGCAGTGGAGAATTACACTTACTAGTGAAATATGCAATGGTGCAAGCATTGCTAAGTGACTCTTTAGCACTTACAAAGGCAGATTCTGCTTCCGAATTCCATACTTGTTCTTTAGATTTAGGTTGTAATCTAATTAATTCGGTCAAAGGATATACAACATCAGCAAAATGCGGTACCATTTGTCTATAGTAATTGAGCATTCCTATAAACCTACGTAAGGCAGCAGAATCTGCTGGCTTAGGAAAATCAACAATATCTGTCTGTTTAAGAGAACCAGGTTTTAAACCATTAGCAGTGATCAAATATCCTAAATATTCTATTTCATTTTTAAAGAATTCGCATTTATCAATAGAAATTTTAAGATTATTAGAGCTTAGGATTTCAAATACTATAGACAAATGTTTCTTGTGCTCTTCTGTATTCTCTGAAAATATCAGAATATCATCCAGGTAAATAAATACAAAATCAAGGTTTCTAAATAAATTGTCCATCAAACGCTGAAAAGTGGCAGGGGCATTCCGAAGACCATAAGGCATATATAAATATTCAAATAGCCCAAAGGGTGTGGTTACTGCTGTCTTTTCAACATCTGAAGGATTCATAGGGATCTGGTGATAGGCTTTTAACAAATCAATTTTACTGAATATCTTTTTCTTGTAAAGCTTTAATGACACACTACTAATATGTGGTAAAGGATATTTATCTGGCTTGGTCAAAGTATTAAGTTGCCTAAAATCACCACATACTCTCCACTCTCCTGGCTTAGGTTTAGGAACTAAATGAATGGGCGAAGCCCAAGGTGATTTAGAGGGTTGTACAATACCCATATCCAACAACTGTTTAAATGCTTCCTTAGCAGCAGAATATTTGTCTGGAGCCAACGGACAACATCTAGCAAATGTCGGAGGAGAACTCCCTGTATCTATATAATGAAAAACATTAGAATTCTTGAAAGAATTATTAGCTGTAAAAGGCTTAACACAGGACAAGAGTGAGGGAAAATCTTGGAACAACTGTTGTACAGAATCAGGTAAATAGTTCAAATTATTAATCACATAAGAAACATTATGATTTGCAATATCACCTTTTACAGAACATTGTGTTATATTGTCATGTAAAGTTTTATTCTTACAATCAATAAACAATCCAAAATTGCAAAGAAAATCATTACCTAATAAAGGTGTACATACATCTGCAACAACAAATGTCCAGTTAAATCGATGGCGCAACTGCCGAATATCAAGGTCAAGAATAATTTCACCATAAACTTTTATTGAATCACCAGTGGCCGTAGAAATATGAACTGCTGTTGGCCTTAATAAAATTTCTGAAACATACTTATATGGAATAATGGAGACTGCAGCTCCTGTATCCACAGTGAAGACCATGTCATTACAACCAATTTTGGCTACAACCTGTAGAAGTGGCAGAACAGAAGTGGCCGTAGCTACAATTTTCTCTTCTGTCTGCTTTATTAGTTTTCCGAACTAGGAAAATTCCGTGCGGGCGACAAGGACCTAGACGTTGATGCTGGGGACGGCGCTCTAGAAGAATCCTTCATCTGGATATTTTGAGATTTATTCGGCCATTGGCACCACGGCTTGCACCATTTAGCCCGAGTTCCATAATATAAATGGGCACGACAAACTTTTGGACGTTGATTTTGATGGAACGGTAGCACTCCTAGGCCTACAGGTGGATTCTTGGAAATTGATACATACTGGGATGTACTAGCTTGACGAGAAACTGACGACTGATCAACAACATTGATGGGTTTAGCCCTATTATTATTTTGAGAAAATACAACTAGTTCATCTGCAAGCTTGCCTAAAGCTGGAAAATCCATATTTTGCTAAGAGGCTAAAACTGCCGAAATACTACTGGGAACTGCTTGCAAGAATTTATGTTTCACTAGGTCATCTGTTACTCCTAATTTAGAAGCAGTTCTGCGAATTTCTTCTAAATAAACTGAAGGCTTGCCATGCATTACTGTATTACTTATCAAATCATTGAAAAGTTCAGGCTTGGTCTGTTCAAAAAGATTTGTGAGGTATGCTTTAATTATATCATAGTCTTCCTATTTAAAGTGTCTTGGGGAACACGTTCTGCAACAGTAGGGGGCAAGGCAGATAACACACGGAAAATTTTGTTTCACTGGATTTCACATTAGCTAAGCCAAATTGAGCTTCAAGAATAGAAAACCACCCTGAAACGCAGGTGTCCATGAATGCAGGGGCTTTCACTGCTATGTGCCTGACAGCACTAGACTTATCATCATCAGAATCGGGCATTGTTTATGACAGCTTATCTTGGAGTACAAATACTGAAAGAAACCTAGGCCTTGCCTACCGGTATGATGCTGAAGAAATATTGTCACTTAGGCCTATCTTGTCAATTACAAATATCTTGTCACTCCTATATCTTGTCACTTCTATATCTTATCACTACGGTGGTCACCACTTTATAGTTCAATGTTTACAAGATATCAAGATTACCACAATATCATTTAAGGTATCACAATACGAAAAAGTAATTAATTTTCAAGTAATTTTATGTATCAAAAATGAACAGACCAAAAGTATCACACTAGACGAAAAAGGCGGCAATACAGAGTCAGTGTTGCCATAAAACAGAAAACCAAAATAATGTACAGTTCGTTATGACAAAAAGAAGCAAAATTAAGGGATCAGTTTAGAACAACAACAAAAATTATTAATAAATAAAGTGAAAATATATAAATCAATTAATAAATAAATTAATATATAAATAAAGAAGACATATATCATACCACTACAACACTCCAAATAAAGAAAGAAAATACACTATGCCACTACAAGGGGACTGATAAAAAGTTTCAAAGGACTTGATGTGTAGAAGGCCAAAAAACTGATGCACGAGAGCATTTTCCGAGATAATACTGAAGTGACATTAAAGATATAAGATATGAATACATAGATAAGGAATGGTATTACGAGCAAAGAGAGAAATGAAAGAAAAAATATTTTTTGTTGAATTTCCTAAAGCATTAAGTTTTTTAGCCAGGTCATTTTTAGCCGTAAAAGCCATTATTGAAGACAAAAGATTAGTACATGAACTATGTAGAATTAATACTGTATTCCAAGTACATTGAATGAGTTCACTATAATAAATGCTATTGTAATGCCGGACAGCCTTATTCTTGTTGAGTCTAAGCCCATGAAGGATAAGGAGAAGCTGAATATTCTATTTTAAGGTTTTTATTAATATCCAAATAGTGATTCTTTTCTAGAGCTGACGAGATTGAAGTGTCCTCTATAGCAGACGATACAGGAGTGCTGTATAGCAGATGATGCAATATTGCGTCTTCTCTTGTTTCATTGTAGGTGATAAAGTCAACTCCACCCTCCAGAAAAGACTGTGAATTTCAGGTGACGAAACTCTCACTCTTCTTCTTATTATTACTAATTGGGCTATTAAGGATAATTGTGAATTTAAGGATAAATAAGAAGTTTTAACAGTAGCAATAATATATACAGCTTTCGAAAACAAGTAAATTCATAATAAAAACTTATATATATATATATATATATATATATATATATATATATATATATATATATATATATATATATATATATATATATATATATATATATATATATATATATATATATATATATATATATATATATATATATATATATATATATATATATATATATATATATAGATATATATAGATATATATAGATATATATATATATATATATATATATATATATATATATATATATATATATATATATATATATATATATATATATATATATATATATATATATATATATATATATATATATATATATATACATATATACATATATACATATATATATATATATATATATATATATATATATATATATATATATATATATATATATATATATATATATATATATATATATATATATATATATATATCCTCCCATGAAAACGGAGTGCTAGGAAAAATAATTAAACTCTGGGTTTGATGCAGAACGAATTTTATCCTAGATCGAGATACTGCAGTTGTATGAAAAGGGAAACTAGGGGTTGTGATCATTCCTGAGGAGTATTACTACTACTGTCTTATGGAACACTAGTGTCAGACATATTTTCAACTGAATCAGATAATTTAAAATTAATTATGTCACTAGAAACTCTATATGAGAGACTATTAGATGAGGGGTGAGATTCACATTGAGGAATACATTCAATATGAGGAGATCTTTGAGGGCTTATTTACACATGATACTTCAGGTCATTTTGCAGGTTTCAAACGATTTATAGATACATTATCGGTGTTTCGTGAAGGCAATTGTATCTTAAAATAGCATCATGTCTTTCAATCACTAGGAAAAGACCTGTATAGGGTGCTTCCAATGGTTTTCTGATATGACCCACACGAAGCTAAACTTTAGG
>JAXCGZ010018957.1:25000-27500 GCA_037179515.1 Halocaridina rubra | reverse complement strand
GAAGGAATTTAAAGACTGTCACCATATCCCCCCTCGCTCTTCTAGCTTCGAGTGATGGTAAGTCTAATTCCCTCAGCCTCTCATCATAACTGAGATTGCGTATTTCTGGCACCAGTTTCGTGGCATGTCTGAACTTTTTCAAGCTTAGCTATGTGCTTTTTCAAGTGCGGATTCCAAAAGGGGGCTGCATATTCGAGTTTTGGCCTCACATAGGTTACATAAATATTTCTGAACATTTCCTTGTCCATGTGCCTGAAGGCTACCCTTACATTTGATAAGAATGCATATGCTGCCCTTACTATGCCATTTATATGTATTTCTGGAGACAAATCTGCCAGTATGTTTACTCCTAGATCTCTTTCATTTTCTGTCTCTTAATTGTGCTCCAGCCACCGAGTAGTCAAGCTTGGGCCTTCTTGCACTTGTACCCATTCTCATTACCTTACATTTTGAAGTATTGAATTTCATTAGCCACTTTTCTGACCACTCATGCAGATTATTTAGATCCTCCTGAAGTTCTCTACCATTGTTCTCGTTTTTTACTTTCTTCACAATCTTTGCATCATCTGCAAACATATTCATGAATGAATTTACAGACTCTGGTAGGTCATTTACATATACAAGGAACAAAAGTGGCCCTAAAACTGAACCCTGTGGAACTCCACTACTAACTCTTCTCCATTCAGACACTGAGTGTCTTACTCTAACCCTCTGTTCCCTTCCTTCTAAGTAAGTTTTTATCCATTCCAAAACATTTCCACCTATTCTAGCCATTGATTGCAGCTTCCTAATAAGTCTCCACCGTGGAACAGTGTCAAACGCTTTCTGGAAGTCTAGGAATATGCAATTTGCCCAGCCCTCTCTTTCCTGTAAGATTTGGCTTACCTCATCATAAAATTCTAATAAGTTTGTTACTGTTGATCTTCCTTCTCTGAAGCCATGTTGCCTCACTGACAAAAAGTTGAAGGATTCCAAGTGAAGAGAGATATGTTTCCTTAGTAGTTTCTCCATAACTTTGCAAACTATGCTGGTCAAGGAAACTGGTCTATAGTTCAGAGCCGTATCCCTCCTTCCCTTTTTGAAGATAGGTATCACATTTGCTTGTTTCCAGCATCTTGGAATCTCCCCCGACTCCAGTGACTCCTTAAATATGATACTTAGTGCCACTGATATTGTGTTTGCGCATTTTTTAAGCACATGAGGGGATATGTCATCAGGACCTGTAGCTTTATGAACATCTAAATCCATCAGCGCTTTGCATACCTCTGTGGCTGTAAGGTTGATGTTCTCTAATACCGGCCCTTGAGTTTCTATCACTGCAATCTGAGGGGGTGGGGTATTTTCTACTGTAAATACTGACTGAAACTCCTTGTTCAGTTCTTTGCAGATCTCTTCATCCGTCTCAGTGATGCTTCCATCCGCTCTCTTTAGCCTTAAAACCTGTTCTTTTACCTTCAGTTTTCCTCTGATAAAGCTGTGGAAAAGCTTGGGATTTTCTTTAGCCTTCCTGGTGATGTCCCCTCTCATAGTCTCTCTCTGCTTCTCTCCTTTTACTTAGGTAGTCATTTCTTGCTCTTTTGTAGGTTTGCCAGGCATTTATGTTTTTTCTCCTCCTATACCTTTTCCAGCATTTGTCTCTCCACTCCTTAGCTCTTTTACACCCATTATCGAACCATTTCTCTCTGGCATGAATTACACCTACTTTGGTGACAGGTATGCAGCAATCTACTATCTTCCTATATTTCTCACAAAAGATGTCATACATTTCTTGTACAGATTTGTTGTAAAATAAGGTTCTCCAGTTAATAACTGCAAAAAGCTCATTCATTTTGATGTAATCTCCTTTCGGATAGTTCCTCCTCATGTCCTCAGTGCCTCTACTCTCAGGAAGAATATCTTCAATGATGTGTGTGTGTGTGTGTGTGTGTGTGTGTGTGTGTGTGTGTGTGTGTATGTATGTATGTATGTATGTATGTATGTATGTATGTATGTATGTATGTATGTATGTATGTATGTATGTATGCATGTATGTATGTATGTATGTATGTATGTATGTGTGCATGCATATATATATATATATATATATATATATATATATATATATATATATATATATATATATATATATATATATATATATATATATATACATATATATATATATATATATATATATATATATATATATATATATATATATATATATATATATATATATATATATATATATATATATATATATATATATATATATATATATATATATAATTGGGCCGGATCAATATCATCTCTTACTTCCTGAGAGTCAACTATCGCATCTTATAATCATCTCTGCCTGGCTTCTCGTAACAGAAAATTGAGGTGACATGCTCTGAAATGGATCGGGGGATATTTTCAGTAAAATGAGATTTTTCCTTGAAAGTTTTTTGTTTTTCGAATGTAGTCTTGTGGTTCTTTCTTTGAATGAGTCTTTTTTTATATGTATTTTGTAATGTCACGT
>JAXCGZ010018957.1:17500-20000 GCA_037179515.1 Halocaridina rubra | reverse complement strand
GAACGGAATGAATTGGAACAGCGAAGAGTGAACTTCGCTAATTAATTCTTTGATGTCAGAGAGCTCATTAAAGGTCAAAAAATTATTAGTAATATACTTCTTAATTGATCAGTAAAGGAGTGTCTATGAATGGGAGAGAGAAGAAATATCTGGAATAAAATCCATTTCAAAAGTGATTTTATCTATTCCCATTCTTTTTTTTTTATATAGATTGGGCCTTATGTGCTCTGGAACCGTTTTCGGAAATGAATAGAGTAATTTTCTTTCCTATAACAAGAGAAATTGAATGCTTAATTTGGAATTTAGTGTTTTCATGATAAGGAATTATGCGTTCATGAAGTGTTAACGAGGATTTATTAGCAAAAGGCTGTCACCGTTGCGTTTACCTGCTATAGGAGTTATATTAACTTTTCCTTCAATTGCTTAAAGGGTCTTTTAGGTATTCGAATTTTAAAATTGATAATAATGAATGACATCAAGAACCATAAATGAGAGCAAGTTAAGAGAAATCTATTCCGGTTCTATTGCAGTTCATTCATTAGATTTTATGATTATTACTGAAGATAATTTCTTTTACATTCTTTGTCTATCTATATTATCATTCGTTTAGTGCTGTAATGATCATTATTATAACTGATAAACTTAATTGATTTCCTTTATTGTGACCTCATCTATAAGTGACGTCTTTCGGATTTTGTTTGAGTTTGGAATGAGATAAACTGTCATCAAAGGGATACATATGTACGTTTATTGATATATAGTATTGTTTACATATGTTTATGAATTTGGATGTGTGTATTTACCAAATCGTATTTACCAATTTTTTTCACAGAAAAAAGCCTCATGTTCGTAACTCCCTGTCTCCTGGTCGGTTGCTCTATTTGTACCCTCTAACACTTATATATCTTTCTTTAAAACTTTGAATGCATTTGGCATTGACTTTCTTTTTTCACTAGCGAATTACAATTATCAACTATTCTTAGTGAAAAAAAGTACTATCTTACCTGCTGCAACGAAGCTTCCTTTTGAAGCTTAAAAACGTTGACCTCAGTTCTAGAACCTATCATCTCTGTCAAGACAATGGAGGCATTTGAAAATTGTTACCACGTTCTAAATCTTTCTTAGAGCTCCTTCCGTTTCTCCTAGTAACCGAGATACCTCACTCTGTGACCCGCTTCATAGCGGGTCTCAGAAAACTTTCCAATATGTTTTTGTTTTTTTTCTCATGCTGCTTCCCTAAGAGTGCTTTCAATGCACAGTGGAACGTCACACGTGGCATGTCACGTGGCACTGTACTTGAAAACGAACAACCGGAAACATATGAAACCTTTTACACACGTGGCGTGACACGTCCCATGTGCCACGCCAGTTCTGTGTGAAAGGTTTCATATATTTCCGGATGTTCATTTTCAAATGGCATGCCACGTGGCGTGCCACGTGCAACGTGCCACTTTGGTGTGAAAGCGGCCTAAGAGTGCTGCATATTCAAGCTTTGACCTCACATAGAACAAGTAACTATATCTGAACAATTTTTTCTCCATATGTTTGAAAGCTACTCGTATGTTTGCTAAGAAAGCATATGCTATCTTTTACTATAGGCTTTATATGTATTTCCAAAGACAAAGCGGCCTATGCATTTAACCCCTAAATCCCTTTCACTTACAGACTCTGCACGTGCTTTTCTAGATATTGTATACCCAGATATGGTTCTTCTTGCTCTTTTGCCCCATTCTCATTACATTTTAAATCTCATTTGGCCAATCGCCTGACCACTCATGCAAACTAATTACCTTTTCCTGAAGTTTTTCGTGATTTTTATCATTTGCTCCCTTCATTTTCATGGATTCAAACTGCATTAACAGACACTGGCAGATCATTTATATATTTAGGGTTCTACTTTAGAGTTTATCTATATACATGGGCCGTTTTCCCCTTATAAGGGGAGTGGCTGAGTCAAGACAAAATACTCTGACTCTTTGGGAAGAGAAAATACAGAGGAGGGGGATTTCCAGTCCTCTTGCTCCGCCCCATTGAGTCGAATCTTTTAACATGTAGGGGAACACGGAGGAAGTATTTTAGCCCCCTCACTCAGAGTAGAAAAAGAAAATGGTTTGATATCTTGATGATGATAACTCTTCTCCTTTCCTCAAATTAAATATTGTTGTATTATACCGTATTATAATTCTAAGTAAGTCTGCATGAATTACGTTACAGCCTTGGGTGAACTCCTGCTCATGTAAAGTTAGGTAATCATGCAGTGCTATAATCAATCTTCATCTCTCCTGACGCAGAAAAATGTGAGAAATTTTATTTCTTAATTTTTTTTTTACCTAATTCAGTAGTATGCTTGAGTCCGTTCTTTTCATCTTCATGAAGCCCCTGTATCCGAATATTATTTTTACATTTAAATATTTTTTTTTTATTTGGAAATATATTTATAAAAGCGTTTTTTACATATACAATGACTGGACACAATTTCCTTTGTAAGGGGGTGGTAGAG
>JAXCGZ010018957.1:0-12500 GCA_037179515.1 Halocaridina rubra | reverse complement strand
CACACACACACACACACACACACACACACACACACACACACACACACACACACACACACACACACATATATATATATATATATATATATATATATATATATATATATACACACACACACACACACACACACACACACACACACACACATATATATATATATATATATATATATATATATATATATATATATATATATATATATATATATATATATATACTTCTTGCCTTGGTCTGAATTAGTTAATTGAGAGAGTAAGACAATAAGATGATGGTAATACAGTACTGAGCTAGTAATAATGTTGTGTGTACAGTGTACTTGTTATAAATGGCACGGCAGCTTAAATTATTAGCATATACGTAGTTGAGTGGGTCTGAAGGCTGCTATTATCATGTTATATGGGGTACTATTTGGAGATTTGTAGCTCGTGGATTGGTCGGTATGGTGACTGCTTTTTCCCATCTACCTCCAGCCTCTAGAACTCTCTTCCTCCTGCTGTCTTCCCTAATTCTCATAACCCATCTTCCTTCAAAAAGTGGATCTATCGTCATATCATGCCCTAATCTTGACTTATCTCTTGGACCTCAGTACTTTGACTATTCTTTCGGTCTGTCTATTTCCGAGTCAATCATCATCTCATTTCTGCCTCGTCCGTAAACTTTTTCTTTTCCTTCGTCTTCATGTTTTCTTCGTGCCCGGGCCTTTCCTGATGAGGGCAATTTTCTTGCCTGTCCCGGTGTCATACTCATAAAAAAGCAGTAATCATATGCTATATAGAAAATGCTAAGAATGTGAATCATATTTTTATTATGGTTTCACTTTTTATTTCCTCATTTGCAACATATCAAATTACAGGGGCAAAACAGAGGTAAGAGAGGACTCCACGGTAAATGTAGAATAGGAAATATTTTGAATAATAATAAATCCGGAAGGAAAGGGCGAAAATATGGAAACATAATTAGAGGAAAATATACAATTAATTTAAATAATTGTTCATATTTCTTTTTGAGTTGTTTCCTGCTATAAAGCACTACGAACTGGACAAGTATTCAGGAATATTTATCTATTTTTATTTTTATGAGTGTTAAGAAATATATATTCGTAATATTTATAAGTGTTAAAACCTGTAGAATTTAATTTCGGAATTGATAAACCTTTATTTACAGTAATCTCGCTAAAGAAACTCATCACCTATAATTTACTCTACACTGTTTCCCCAGGAGACACCTTAGACTCATACATAAGGTCGGTGTATTTGAAAATTATCATTGAAAGGAGAAATCGTATTGAAAGAGATAAAGAGAGCATAAAGAGAGGCTATGTGTATACATCAAGTGGAGTCCTTCTAATGTAACTTGTTTGTAGGAATGACTGTTTCCCCTGAATAAATAAATTCTGTGACCAATTCAACCAGTTTCACTTGCACATTTCAGCGTCGATGGAGAGAACCTTTGATGAATTTGGGCTTTTCCATGCCTGTGTTGCTCTTCTAGTCTAATGCTTTCAAGACTAGAACATAAGTAATGAATATTCCCTAGGGAGTAGATTGGCATCATTATCATAATGAATTACATATGAAGGTCGTATATTCAAGTATAAAAGCTATTTGCAATATAATTTTGCAGCAGTAATCATATCATCATGTGATGTTAGTTGTATGAGCTTCTTCCCTGTAGCTTAATCTCACTGTCATGTGGGGTCGCTGTATTTAACTAGTGTGTTCCATTCCCTTATGTCTGCAGCAGCATCCATCTAACCAACTTCATTTTGTCTAAAATCTTCTTGGAGATTGGACACATTTCATGATAAACTAATGAACTTTGTTCTTCCTTTCTATAAAAAAAAAATGATTAAAAACGTTCTTAGAAAGCATTATTAAACTTTTTTTTTTTACTGTTTCACATAAAGCAAGATTTCCCCTGTTGCAATTACTCAAAAGGGAATACAGATCCCAAAAGCTATTGAAGAGAAGCGAGGCCTCTCGTTTATTCATCAAGCTAAAAACTCCAAAAACTGTTGAAAAGTTAACAAAAATAACAAATTAACCCACCAGAGGGTCAGAAATTTAACTTTTTTTTTAATTTATACATGCGTGTATTATTTCAAATTAAATATTCCCTCTGCCAATTTATGGCTTTCTCAAAAAATACTTTTTACAAAGCTTTGAACCCTCTTTTCTATTCAAAGAATAATAGCTACAATCATGCTAAATGCCCTCCTCCTCTTACTCTAAATAAGGGAAATGCTCCCCTTAAACCATTGATCTCTGTCTTCCTCTTGTCGTGTATAGGGAATTGGTATGTATGCTAATGACTTGTCTTTCAGTTCAATAGTTCAAAGGATTTCCTGCAGCACGGCTACTTCTGTTCACGTTTACAAGTCGAAGGGCATCTTATGCTAAGGAATAGTTTTTTTTTTTTTTTAGTTTTGGGATTTTGAGGTTAAGTGATTTTATATATAAATATATATATATATATATATATATATATATATATATATATATATATATATATATATATATATATATATACATATATATATATATATATATACATATATATACATATATATATATATACATATATATATTATATATATATATATATATATATATATATATATATATATATATGTATGTATATGTATATGTATATGTATATGTATATGTATATGTATATGTATATATATATATATATATATATATATATATATATATATATATATATATATATATATATATATATATATATATATATATATATATATATATATATATAGGTGTATTTTGACCTCAAACCTTCGTCTAGACACATCTTTTTAAATATGACTGCTGTCTTTCGCAAGTTTTGTTACGCAATTCATCTGAATTGCGTAACAAATGTTTTCTCATTACCATTGGAGTTATTTAGTAAATATTAAATTTTAAATGGAATCCTAATGACTTGTACTGCCTGATACATAATCAAATTAAGTAGATAAATATTAGTTTAAGGCGTTTTTAAATGTTTATTGATAACTACCTTTGCTTTATATACACCACATATAGTTTTTAATACTTATTATAATGACTCCAAAGTAGTAGCCGTGGCTCAGTCGGTAGCGTCTCCGACTCTGAGGCGTCAGGTCGAGGGTTCGCGCCCCGTCACGGTCTGAGGTTAGCAAAGGCATGCACGCAGCGTAAGGATTACATCTGCCAAAACAAGTCCTTCGCAAGAAGGCAACCGTCCTAGCCCTTGGTTGATAAGGGAGTCCGTGACGTAAAACCGGAACATTATAATGACTCCAAATTTTTTTTGCATAATTACTTGCATGAAGGTCTTAGATCTTATTATTAAATATTCTACAAAAACTGCAATGAGAGAGAGAGAGAGAGAGAGAGAGAGAGAGAGAGAGAGAGAGAGAGAGAGAGAGAGAGAGAGAGAGAGAGAGAGAGAGAGAGAGAGAGAGAGAGAGAGAGAGAGAGAGACAAATACCTAAAATAATTTTTGTCTGTGTTTCCTGTTACTCACTCACATATCGTCACATGATTTTTTTTTTTACTTGGAAATAAATATTCTGTTGGGTTCGTTTTTTAGATGTACGAAATAGCGATATATCTCTCAAGAGATATATCGTTATATAACGCTGATATCCCTTGAGGATTAGCAAAGGCTCTTAAATAACTCTTTAATTAATGAAATTGTTATGGGTACTGTGGTAGCATAGTGGTAAGAACACTTCACTGGAGGTGACAGACCCGCCATCGATCCCACCGAAGGACGTTAGGAAGGGCACCCAGCCTTAATTTCCCAGCTCCAATGGTCTGTTTCCATTCCCATAATGAGGGCTAGAATAGTGATGCATAAAACGTAGAAGAAAAATTAATTGAACTTTCGGAGTCAAGGGATCTAGTCACTGTGCTATCGCGGTGCCCTGGAAGGAAAAGAATATAAATATATAAAATTACAAAGCTTCATACCGAGTATTTTTTTTTTTAATATTCTTCCCTTATTATTGGTAGGCCTAACTGGAAACTTAAGTAAATTAATGAGCTTATTATTTATACTTTCGTATTTTTCTTTAATTTCTATTTTAAGGGAGAATTGAATAATGAATCTACCATTATTTAAAGAAGACACATTCTGCAAATGACTTGTCTCCCAGTTTCCAACGCTCATTGTTGTACAATGAATAGTCTGAAAGAAGATACAGTACTTGAATTGTATCTGCAGGAAAGTTTCCATTTTTTTTTTATCTCAATTCCATGGAAAACCTTTTCGAAGTTATAGACAGTTTCTTTTCTCTTGTGCCTCGAGATTCTTCAAAAAATTATATTAAAGGAAACTTTTATCCAATTTAAATAATATTTATATATTTTTTTTCATTTTTATGACATATTATCCAGTCATGTATGAATATTTCAAGATAGAGGCTGTATGGCCTTTCTAACGCCCCGCGGTTTGTTTGATTGCGGATTTTGCATTATTCAGATTTTTCTAAGGAAGGATTTGGTATTTGTTACGCTGTTATATTATTCATGTTTTTATAAGCAATTATCTTGATATTCATCAAGTTCTTCAAATAGATCATAAAACAGATCACTTACTGTCCCCTTAGCAGAATGCACTTAAACGCTACATAAATTAAATACAAAATGAGGATACTTGAGAGTATTGCGCGGGAAAAAGTCGTATTGACTTGAATGTAATAAAAAGTGAGGAATTTTTGACTACCTTTTTGTCTTTACAAGAATTCATTTATTCACCAATATCTATCTATCTATCGACTAAATGGGACGGCAAGGGGATTGGCAGTCTCCTCCTCTGTATTTTATTCCTGCAGTGTCAAAGTAATTTTGCTTTGAACCATCCACCCCACTAATAAGGGGAAATATGGCCCGTGTGTGTGTTCACACACACACACGCATGAAGGCAAGAGCTGGGAAAGATCAAATCTTGTTGGAAGAGGCAAGAAGGTTAAATGAGGAAAGAAATGAAGAAGAGAGAAAAAAATTTCATTTCAGAGTTCTTCCAGACAAAGGGGAGATAAAGAAGATAATGACAGAAGATCAGGGGATGGGGCCTCATTAAGATTGTTTTACACAAATGCTGATGGATTAGCTGGTAAGGCAGTAGAATTAAAATATAGGATTCACAACAGTAAGGCAGATATAGTAGCAATTACAGAGACTAAGTTGAGTGAGGACATAAACAGTGTCACTTTTTCCTAAGGGCTTCAGAATATTAAGGGTTGAAAGATCAGAGAGGACTGGTGGAGGGATAACACTGCTCATAAGTGATAGGATTCAAGTTGAAGAAATAAACTTGGCTATAGAAATTGAGTTCAAGGAATTTCTTGTGGCTCGCATAAATACTGGTTCAGAGGGCATTATAATAACTGTTGTAGATAACCCACCAAGGAACCAGAATAGGCTAGAAGTTTATGAGGAAAGTCATATAGGTACTATTGAAGTCATAAACTCAGTTGTTAACATGACACGGAAGAGAAAATGTAGGATTTTGATTATGGGAGATTTTAATCATAAAGAGATAGCTTGGATAAATCTTGACCCACACAGTGGTGAGGACTCATTCGGGGCAAGATTCCTAGATTGCGTACAAGGGAATTTCCTACACCAACATGTATTATTCTCCCTCTCTCTATCTATCTATCTAACTATATGCCTATCTATCTATCTATCTACCTGTATATATATTTATCTATCTATCTATCTATCTATCTATCTATCTATCTATCTATCTATCTATCTATCTATCTATCTATCTATCTATCTATCTATATATATATATATATATATGTGTGTGTGTTGTGTGTGTGTGTGTATGTGTGTGTGTGTGTGTGTGTGTGTGTGTGTGTGTGTGTGTGTGTGTGTGTGTGTGTGTGTGTGTGTGTGTGTGCGTGTGTGCGTGTGTGTCTATCCCTTTGCTTGCGGTAATAATAACAATAATGCTAAAATATTAGAGATATATAATCGAATAAATAGATTTAAGAGTAGTCATGGATAGATAGTAAGTACTTTTACGGCAGGGATTGACAACGAAAGTCTATACAAGGATTCGCAAAACATGCTGAAATTTTATTTCAAAACGCATTATTGTTTACATTTCAACTGCAATATATTGTAGCATAACATTGAAAATGTATGAAATAGCAGATTCTTTGACTTAGGTAACGGAAACAATTAGTACTATATCAAATATAGGTGCAATATTTTTAAGTTTTATTTAGTGAACTAAAAGCTGTATAGAAATATGAAAATTATTTTTATACCTACATTCAGGACATTGAAGTAATGAATTATGATTTTTTGTAATAGATTCAGACTCCTGTGTTGTACGTCCCATACCAGATTATATTACTGTTGGTAATCAAGCAATAGACCCCTAAACTTCAATCTAGGGGGAGGAAATATTCTTTCCATACCATCATTCCATTCTGTTCTATTCTCTCAATACAAGAATACTCTTAATATAACATAAACATAATAACAATCACCAATAAAAACAATTGTATAAGCAAATAAGTTTCATTGTTACACAGAGGGGGTTATATACCTAACATCATTACCACTAACAAATAAATACCAGTATAATAATCCTATGTTGCAAGGAATGGGGTTTTCCCCTTTCTCGTGCATATGTAGTAAAGCTGATAAGATTGTAAGGAACAAATTAGAACAAATATTTAAAAAGCAACAGTGAATAATGAGTTGCAGAAGAGAGGGGCTCTTTTATGAAATGGCACTTCAAGTTCATGATGAAGGAAAGGGAGATATGAGAGCATAGGGGAATAATATGTGTGTGTGTGTGTGTGTGTGTGTGTGTGTGTGTGTGTGTGTGTGTGTGTGTGTGATTACCTAATTGTGATTACCTAATTGTGTTTACGGGAAAGAGCCCAAAGCTCGTATCTTCCCGTCTCCTGATCGGTTCCATTTTATACTTAGTGAGAGAGAGAGAGGAGAGAGAGAGAGAGAGAGAGAGAGAGAGAGAGAGAGAGAGAGAGAGAGAGAGAGAGAGAGAGAGAGAGAGAGAGAGAGAGAGAGAGAGAGAGAGAGAGAGAGAGAGAGAGAGAGAGAGAGAGAGAGAGAGTATATATTCTTAATTTTTCTGATGAATTGGGAAAAGAAAAAATCGTTAAGAAAACATTTTCCATATTATCAATTAAACCTAAAACATTTTAATATATGATAATCTTATTTGGAAATGTAAATCGAAAATAAGAAAGCACTGAAGAGGAAGACTGCCTCTTATTAGAAAAAAAATAAAAAGCATTTCCATCACATTTTATATGCATCAAGTTTAGAAGCAGCTCATGCACCGGCCTTTGTTCACAGATAGTCCCCATTCGAACAGGGTTGGGTATAGATATGGAGCTGTAATGGGTATTAAAGGTGGATGCCTTTCCTAACTTCACATGGTGGGTTCGAATCCACTTTCTAATTTCCCAATGCGCACACTCTACCTCTGAGCTACCGCGACTCCTAGAAGCATCTCATGAAGTTACTGTATTAAATGTCATGGTTCCTTTTGAAATTGGGTCTAATCTGTTAAATATTTATAGTCTTCGAAATTAGTTACTCCTAAGCTTATATTGATGAATATAATTGCATATATAACTTTAATCCTCAATATTACTGGTAAGAGAATGCAGGAGTACATATATTGGACACATATTGTCAGAGAGTTGATATTTACTCGTCATTATGTTAGTCTGCCATTTTTGCAGATTTGTTGTGAGAAGTATAAATCAATATTCTCCGTAAAGATTAAGTCATTTTGAACTGTGGACTCCTATATACATCTATTTTTTTTCCATTTGCATTGAAAACTTTGATTCGTAGTAACTTTTTTTGGCATATATTTCAACTAAGCTCATCAGTACACGCTTCCTGGTCTTCACATCTACTTAGAGCTGTTGTTTTAAGAAGAGTTAAGTTAAACATTCACTGGAGAAACTATGAAGTGTTGATTCCTGGCACTTTCTGCTAAAACCAATAGCAATTCCCCGAATCCTCTTGAAATTTCTTCGAATTTAAAGGGGTTAAACTAAGAAAGTTTTTTTTTTTTTTTGCCTAAGTAAATACAGTTGGTACTTGAAGAGCTGCTTAAGATATGAGACAGCTACCCAGGAACTGTTTGTTTAAGGAGGGTTGGGTTTACTTAACAAATAAGGCATCCAGTCTCAACTCAGATTTACAGAGTGTTAAAGTGTGACACAATCAAATCTAGTAAAATACAATGCTGCTAAGACCTTAGTTTCTAGCTATCTATTTATCTTCTCCTTCTGATAGCCCCATTCTTTTCGCAAGCAACGAAATTTATCATCTATCTTCTACTAATATAGTGAGAATTCTGCTCTGTTATCGTCATTACTTTTATTCTTCTCAAGTACTGAAATTTTTCAAGGCCTTATCCGTCCAGGATTAGAATACTTCTCTCATAGCTAGGATGCCTCTCTTACATTTATCGACATGATAGGGTTAATTCTCCTCGACGGAAGGTGCCGTTTCTATTTCTTTTTTATGGATACTACTTTTATCACTGTTCTGATGAGATGATGAGTGCACGTATTGCAAACTAAGTGGCGTCGTCATACAGGAAGTGTGTGTGGAGATTTGTAGTTCGCGGACTGGCCGTTGCATCGGCTGCTTCTTTCCTTCCACTTCTAGACTCTGGAACTTACATTCTTTTTCTGTAGTCCCTAACTTTTATTACATTTCTACTTTCAAAATAGAGATTTATCGTCATCTCAAGGCCTAATCTGTATCATTTATAGGTCTCATTATTTGACTATTCTATCAGCCTATTTTTATTGTTTATCGTGTTCTACTTTCTGAATTCTCTTTAAGCTGCCATTTTTCTTTTATATTTTCTTGGTGCCAGGCCCTGATGTGAACAATGTTCTTGGCTTATCTCAGTGTCACACTCATTAAAAAATTCCTCATCTTGAACATCTTTGTCTCCACCCCTATTCCTGGGGACTTACTGTGATTGAAAAAGCGGTGCAAAAATAGTCAAGTTTTCAAATGGTGCACATTTCTTGGAAGTAAAGTAAAAAAAAAAAAAAAAACAGTTTATGGGGCAGCTTCACCGATAGTTTTCCCGCTATGCAGATGGTTTCTCTCGTCATACATAAATTTAAATTTAATGCTTTTAAAAGATTATTAAGATATTACATTACTGTGCTTATCACATAAGTACCTCAGGTAATCCATTTTGTTTATTACTACCAACGCATCATCTCATGACAGCTCCCCCACACAACACACCAAACCCCCATCACCTTCACGTAGTCTTTTCCACTCCACAAATTACTTTGCGAACTGCAAATTAAAAAAGTTCCTGCAAATCGTGTTTTCAATAACTGACTTGAAAATAACATACTTCTCTTCCATACTTCTGTAGGTCCTCCTTTGGCCAGGTTGCAAATATTGCCTACCATTGAAATTATTATTTGTTGTGAGAGGAGATGTCTAAGGTATTATGTTTCATTTTGTATTTTTAAATTTAAAAAGTCTGTAAGTATAAGATTTTTCTCTGATAAATATTTGATTTAAATGAATAGAAGTGTAACTTATAATAACAAATATTGTATATTCGATTGCATACAATATTAAGTAATGTGTAAAAAGAACGATTAACGTGAATGGACCTCGTACCCAATGGATGTATTATTGTACTTGATGCTACTTCAAAGCTGCTGTCAAGGTCACTATAGTAACAATAATATTAAATATATTATATACTGAATAAAATTTTTTACTTGACCGTATACAGGTTCATTTGCAAAGCATACACGCATTCTTTTATAGGTTAACTTTTATTAGACATACGATCTTACGCCGCTTTCACACCAAGGTGGCACGCCGCACGTGGCATGCCATGTGGTACGCCAGTTTTTTTTTTATGATTGTGACACCAGGACGGGCCTAAAAATAATAACTAAAACAGCCTCATCGGGCCTGGGCACGAAAAATACATAAAGAGAAACAGAGATGGAGAGTGTAATGACTTGTCAGATGTGAAGGGATAATAAAAGATGTGTAATGAATATCCAAGAATGTTCAGTATAGCTGTAGGCATAGAAAAAGAGTTGAAACGAACATCCGGAAAAAAATTAAATCTTTCACACAGAAGTGGCGTGACGCGTCCTATGTGCCACTACTATGTGAAAGGTTTCTTATATTTCCGGATGTTCGCTTTCAACTGGCGTGCCACGCGGCATGCCACGTGCGACGTGCCACTTTGGTGCGAAAGCGGCCTTAATGTGCCCATATGATACATCAAATGAATAGATAGATAGTTATATTCATATCGACGAGGTCTTTTCCTCTCTATGTAACATATCAGTATTGATGTAAATTCCATTTACAGCCACCCGCCAACGCACTTGATAGCTGTCCCTCACTATGACATCAGAGCAACATATGGGATATTCAGTTCACGTTAATATGCAGAAGATATATCACAATTAACTCTACAACTCTAAGGACAAAGAGAGCACATTTTATTCATTCATTTCTTCTTCGTCTTTTTCTTCTTTTCTATTATTATTGTTATTATTATTATTATTATTATTATTATTATTATTATTATTATTATTATTATTATTATTATTATTATTATTATTATTATTATTATTATTATTATTATTATTATTATTATTATTGTTATTATTATTATAATTATTATTATTATTATTGTTATTATTATTATAATTATTATTATTATTATTATTATTATTATTATTATTATTATTATTATTATTATTATTATTATTATTATTATTGTAGTCGCCGTGGCTCAGTCGGTAGCGTCTCCGACTCTGAGGCGTCAGGTCGAGGGTTCGCGCCCCGTCACGGTCTGAGGTTAGCAAAGGCATGCACTCAGCGTAAGGATTACATCTGCCAAAACAAGTCCTTCGCAAGAAGGCAACCGTCCTAGCCCTTGGTTGATAAGGGAGTCCGTAACGTAAAACCGAAACGATTATTATTATTATCATTATCATTATTATTATTATTATTATTATTATTATTATTATTATTATTATTATTATTATTATTATTACTCCTAATGAAGACCAGAAAGCCACTGCTCATTATAATCACAAAACCTTTTCAAGAAATATAGTATTTGTACATGCATATGTAGCCTTTTCATTAGTTTTTTTTTCTTCCTTTTAAAATGACCTTATCTAACTTTACAATGTTTCACTTTATTGAAATTGACCTGATAATGCAAGCAAAATTTCAATGTCAAGACAGCGTAATTAGATCACTTATCTTCAGGAAATGTCATCCATTTTTTACTTGTAATGGCCTATTACTCATAATTTATCATCAGTAATGTTATACATTTTTTGTTAGATGAAAGTTTTATCAAAAGTCTTCTTGTGCAGAAATGAATAGAGAAAAAAATGAAGGAAATAAATGTGTATCTTATAATATTATTCTAGTTACTGATTATCAGAGCAGTTTGTCTCCTGTGGCTGGGTGGTAACGCCTGCAACATTGATGCGTCAGGTCGTTGGATCGAGACCCGCCGCGGTCATCGGTTATAAAGGGTATTCACTCCGGGGAGCGGTCGCACTGCCAAAACCAAAGTAATTCGCATGATGGCACTGTCTTAGTCCTCAATAGAAAACGGAGTCCTTGACAAAAAAAAAAAAAACCGGATGACTGATTATTAGAGGATTATACTTAAAGTGGAATTACATAGTGTTTTCTAAGTGACCAGTTCCAATACCTGAGTTATTGTATTTTTTAAAGTTACATGTTTTATTATTATTTTTTCTACCCTGACTATATATTTACTTTTTATCAAAATAGTCATTTACATATTATGTTATTTAAATTAATATTTTTCTCGATGATGGATTTAGCATTTACTGTTAGAATTGATTATATTAGCTCTAATGACTTTCTTTTTGAAAAAAAAGTGATATTGTGATTATTGTGAAAAAGAAACATGCCTAATAAAAAAAATATATATATTTTCTCTATCTATAGAAGTAATTTTAAAATATATTTCTTTGTTCTAAGGATTATGATGTTGCACAGCATGATGATTTTATTAAATATTTTATTTAAGAATACTCCAATATACATATTATCTTCTCTAATGGAAAGATTAAAATTAAATGAGTAATAAAATATATTACTTAATTCTTAGGGCATTATAACTCCCTTTGTTTTATGAAATGAATTAAGTGGTTCATATGAATTTATAATTTTCAACCGATATTTTTTGAGGAAAGTCAATTTAGTGCAATGACTTTTTCATACTTTTTATTATTCTTAATCAGAGCTTAGAAAAATATGGAAAGCCGTTGAGTACATAAATTTCACGCAAGATATTATTAAAAAATTATTTATTTAAATATGACATATTCTCTCTCTCTCTCTCTCTCTCTCTCTCTCTCTCTCTCTCTCTCTCTCTCTCTCTCTCTCTCTCTCTTGCCACTCCACCAGAGCGCGCTCCACTGCCCCCGCCACCGCCCATC
>JAXCGZ010018956.1:100000-155253 GCA_037179515.1 Halocaridina rubra | reverse complement strand
AAAGAGCTCTAGGACAAGACTGTTTGTGGCTCTTTACGCACCTCAGCTTAAGGTTCAGTTTATTTCATAGATAGCCTTCCATTTCCACATTTCAAGGTGCAAACCTTCAAAACAAGTCTAGTGTGTGCCACTACTGGTACTTGAGCTCATGGCCTACCATTTCCATAGGTGCAAGGCTACAGGTATTGCCCATGAGTGTTTGCAATCGTGCTTAAGCTCACGGATGCATTCGTATTATGCCTGTGGATCTAACTGTGTTATGCTACCAACAGCACAGTGAACTCAAGAATTGGTACTTTCGTATTGACCAAAACTGCGGCTACGTGGCTCTAACAGAAATTGAAAAAGAAAAAATGTCGGTATTCCATGAGTTTATACCGTACAAAAGATGAACACATTAGTTTCTAGAGATCGACAGTGCTATCGATGTACCTACAGTTTCCAACTAGAAAATGTGGCAAAACCGGTTAGGTTAGTTTAGAATGCGTCAAGACGGTGTAAAACAAGAATTATTATTTCTTGATGTCGAGAGCGTTTCAGTTTACACAAAATTTCCAGATTAGGAATTGTGACATACCTTGGTTATCTTAGTTTACGGTTACCTTAGAAAACGTCTTTAAGGTATTAAATTAGCTATTTACTAGAAATTCTCTCCATATTGTCAAATTCTTGAGAACGCATGTCACTTCCCCAGAATTATTCTGAGTTGTGCTTTATTACCGTGAAGATAATTCAGACAATAGTTTCAAATGTGTACGATTATCAGCCTTTCCCTAAAACAGAGTTTCATGTGACTCCAATAATAATAATAATAATAATAATAATAATAATAATAATAATAATAATAATAATAATAATAATAATAATAATAATAATAATAATAATAAAAATAATAATAATAACAATAACAATAATAATAATAATAATAATAATAATAATAATAATAATAATAATAATAATAATAATAATAATAATAATAAGAAATAATAACAATAATAATAATAATAATAATGATAATATATATATATATATATATATATATATATATTATATATATATATATATATATATATATATATATATATATATATATATATATATATATATATGCTGTGGTGGCGGGCACAGCATCAAAGAATAGCCCCAACGTATTCCCTGCGTGTCGTAAGAGGCGACTAAAAGTGGACGGGGCGAGGGGACTAGGAATCCCCCCATGTATTAACCTCCTGTGAGACGTCAAAGAAGAAGGGGAGTAGAGGGGAGAATAACTTCTTCTCAAACTCTAGTTTTGGGGTGTCTAAATGTGCGTGGTTGTAGTACGATAGAGAGAAAAAGATGTGAGACTGGATATATGTTTGGTAGGAGGAGGATGGATGTATTGGCATTGTGTGAGACGAAGATGAAAGGAAAAGGAGAAGTGGCATTTGGTGATGTGACAGGTAGGGTGTCTGGGGTTGAAAGAGGGAGAGCGAGAGAAGGTGTGGCATTATTGCTGAGTGAATGGATGGTAAATCAGGTAGTGGAATGGAATGAAGTGTCATCTAGGCTGATGTGGGTGAGAGCTAAAATAGGTAGGAAATGTTAGGCTTTTGTTAGTGGGTATGGGCCAGGATGTGAGAGAAGTGAGGAAGAGCAGGATGAATTCTTTAATGAGTTAACTAGGTGTGTGGATGGTCTGAGTACAAGGAACTATGTAGCTGTGTTGGGTGACTTGAATACCAGAGTGGGTGATGGATAGGTAAAAGGTGTTGTAGGAAAGTATGGGGTACCAGGTGGGAATGAGAGTGGCGAGAGAAAGTTAGATATGTGTGTGGAGCAAGAGTTGGCGATAGGAAATAGTTTTTTCAAGAAGAAGTTAATAAATAAGAATACATGGATGAGAGTGGCAAATGGTAGAGTGAAAGAAAGAACATTGATGGATTATGTGTTGGTAGAGTGAAAGATGTGCATGCATTTAGGGGTGTGGCTGTTGGGATGTCTGATCATTTTTTGGTTGAAGCAAAAGTGGCAGTAGCAAAAGAGTGGGGAAATAGATTGGGGGGATGTAGAAGGGAAATGGTGAAGGTGGAAGAGTTGAAAAAGCCAGAGAAGAGACAGGAATATCGGGACAGGTTGAAAGTGGCATATGACAGGGTGAAAGAAAGAGAAGTTGGGGAGTTAGGGGAGGAATGGGGGTTGATGAAAGAATGTTTTGTGGGACATGCAAGTGATGTGTGTGGAAAGAGGTTTGTTGAAG
Organism: Halocaridina rubra; assembly: GCA_037179515.1. Taxonomy (NCBI): domain Eukaryota; kingdom Metazoa; phylum Arthropoda; class Malacostraca; order Decapoda; family Atyidae; genus Halocaridina; species Halocaridina rubra. The sequence continues at coordinate 153,017 of JAXCGZ010018956.1, read as the reverse complement.
GTGGCATGAGGAGGGGCAGCGAGTGGTGGAATGAAGGGGGTGAAAATGAAGGTGGAAGAGATATAGAGAGCTTTTTAGGAATGGCTGCAGTGTACAAGTAGGGAGAAGTATGAAAGATATAGGGAGAAAAATGTGGAAACCAAGCAGAAGGTAGAGGAAGAGAAGAGGTTGGCAAATGTTAGGTGGGGACATGATTTCAGTAGGTCATATGAGAAGAATAAAAAAAAGTTTTGGAAAGAAGTGAAGAGAGTAAGGAAGGGTGGATCGAGGATGGAAGAGACAGTGAAAGATGTGAAAGGACAGATGTTAAGAGGGACCAATGCAAGGAAAAGATGGGCAGAATATTTTGAGTGCTCGCTGAATGTTGAGGAAGATAGAGAGGCAGCTATAGTGGCAGTGGGGGGGTGTTTAAGAGCCAGTAATGGGAGATGAAAATGAAAGAGAGATTACAAGAGAGGAGGTGAAAAGGGCATTGTATGAAGCGAAAGCAGGTAAAGCACCTGGAATGGATGGTGTGAGAACGGAGATGTTGAAAGAAGGGGGTGTGATTGCATTGGAATGGTTAGTGAGAGTGTTTAATATATGCTTTATGTTTGTCAATGGTGCCAGTGGAATGGGTGATTGCTTGTATAGTGCCCCTATACAAAGGTAAGGGAGATGTGTATGAATGCAGTAATTTTAGGGGTATAAGTTTGTTGAGTGTGGTAGGAAAAGTGTATGGTAGGATACTGGTTAATAGGATTAGAGAAAAGACAGAAAATGTGATCGCGGAAGTGCAGAGTGGTTCTAGGAGAGGTAGAGGTTGTATAGATCAGATTTTTATAGTATAGTTAGGCAGTTATGTGAGAAATATTTAACAAAGGGAAAGGATGTATATTTTTGCATTTTTGGATCTGGAGAAAGCGTATGATAGACTTGATAGAGAGGCAATGTTTAATGTTTTAAGTTTACATGGAATTAATGGTAAATTGTTGCATGCAGTAAAGAGTTTGTATTAAGGCAGTAGAGCTTGCGTTAGGGTAGGAAATGAAGTGAGTGAGTGGTTTTCAGTGAGTGTAGGACTGAGACAGGGATGTGTGATGTCACCATGGCTGTTCAATTTGTATATTGATGGAGTCGTAAGAGAGGTGAATGAGCGAGTGCGTGGTCGAGGTTTGAGAATGGTAGATGGGGATGATAACGAGTGGGAGCTGAATCAGTTTCTGTTTGCAGGAGATACTGTGGTGGTGGCAGATTCAGAGGAGAAGCTGTGTCAGTTAGTGTCAGAATTTGAAATGGTGTGCGAGAGAAGGAAGTTGCGAGTGAATGTGGGAAAGAGTAAGGTTATGAGGTGTACAAGAAATGAACTTGGTGTTGGATTGAATGTTATGTTGAATGGAGAGACACTTGAGGAAGTTGATCAGTTTAAGTATTTAGGCTCGGTTATAGCTGCAAATGGTGGAGTGGAAGCAGATGTGTGTCACAGAGTGAATGAAGGATGTAAAGTGTTGGGTGTGTTGAAAGGAGTGATGAAGAATAGAGGGTTGGAAAAGAATGCTAAGAAAGTTTTTTATGAGAAAGTGGTTGTGCCAACTGTGATGAATGGATCAGAGTTATGGGGTATGAAATTAAGTGAGAGACAGAAACTAAATGTGTTTGAGATGAATGCCTGAGGAGTATGATCGGTGTATCTCGGTTGGATAGGGTTAGGAATGAAGTGGTGAGAGCAAAAACGGGTGTGAGGAGAGAAATTGCAGATAGAGTAGATTTGAATATTCTGAGATGGTTTGGCCATGTGGAAAGGATGGATGATGAAAGACTGCCGAAAAAGGTGATGAATGCGAGAGTTGATGGAGAAATGCTAGAGGGAGGCCTAGGTTTGGGTGGATGGATGGAGTAAAGAGAGCCCTGAATGATAGGAGGATGGATGTGAGGGAAGCAAGCGTGCGTGCTTGGAATAGGAATGAGTGGCGAGCGATTGTGATGCAGCTCTGATGGGCATCTGCTGTTTCCATGGGGCTGCATCTTATAGAGGTAGCCGTGTGGTAGGGGCAGTAGGGGAGTTGGCCGTTGTGAAGCGACACAGTTTGTGGAAGAGCCGGGAGGATGGGCTGTGGCACTCCAGCTGTACCATCTGAACAGTCACTAGCTCCCTCGTCATTGCCCATAGAGCAAAGTAATCCCCTAATTGTTTTTTTTTTATGCCGGCTACCCCCCAATTAAAGGGGGAAACAACCACGGTAGATATATATATATATATATATATATATATATATATATATATATATATATATATATATATATATATATATGTATGTATGTATGTATGTATGTATGTATGTATGTATGTATGTATGTATGTATGTATGTATGTATGTATGTATGTATGTATGTATGTATGTATGTAAATATATATATATATATATATATATATATATATATATATATATATATATATATATATATATATATATATATATATATATATATATATATATATATATATATATATATATATATATATATATATATATATATATATATATATATATATATATATATATATATATATCCAAACACCTGTCGTAACCCGTTTATCAGCGTAATTCTGAACACACCTGAATAAGAATCTAGGTCCCCCACCTGTGCTAAAATAAAATTCTAAAACATAGAAGCATAATCTAAGTTCTTTATCTAAGACATAAAAATAGTAAAAGTACATTATACAGTATTGATTATCTTTAGTCCTGTGGTTGGCTTGCATTATCAGCCCCTCATCTATCTAACTTTAAAAGGGAGGAACCTGCACATTTCTGCATTTGGCTCTATTGTAAACCAAATTCTATAGATATATATATAAATAAGTAAATATATTTACAAATACACTATATACAAAAGTCTAAAACCTTTCCATTTTCTCCATGGTCGAATGGCTTAACTCCAGCAAATGAGCACAAGAACAATAATGAATATATATATATATATATATATATATATATATATATATATATATATATATATATATATATATATATAATAATAATAATAATAATAATAATAATAATAATAATAATAATAATAATAAAAAGTTAATGCAGGATTTAAAGGTTAGAAAAAGTACAAAATAAGATACTCTGTGTATTAGATCAGTAATATTTTCCTATTAGCATGCTTATTTTTATGTTATTATTTTTTTTTTGCAAGGACTATAAGACGGGCAATGATTAACTTCATCGAAAATCGACTGTGAAGATACCATTAATCCAACTCACATGTCAAATGGTATAAACTCACTGGTCCAGCTGAGCTGACTAAGGTTACTTTATGAAATTCTTTTACTTGAATAAAAATATGGACTAGATATGTGCAAGACATACAAGAGAGAGAGAGAGAGAGAGAGAGAGAGAGAGAGAGAGAGAGAGAGAGAGAGAGAGAGAGAGAGAGAGAGAGAGAGATTTATTTTATTAATTTATTGCGCCAAGGCGTCAGACATTACATGAGTTCATACAAATAATGCTTCAAATGGATATAAAACCAAGAATTGAACATGGTTTACAGGGAGGTGTACATATTGATAAAACATTGCTGCATACTAACACACAACTCACAGAATGGCAGCATAGAGTACATTATATGCAAGAGTAAAGCTCAGAGAAACGCAGAATGCACAAACAGAATTATATAGCAACATACAGAAAATATATGTATAATTCAATATAATTAATGGCCACCAAAGTGAGGAAAACGAGCAAGAATAACATCAAGGTTGTCATCATTAAGTAAAAATGAGCAGATCTGTATTAAGTTCTGACCTCGTGGTAAAACATCTCTCACTGCGGGGCACTGAAGACAATAGTGGTCAAGAGTGTTAGCATTAGTTTGGTCGCATAATGTACAGGAGGTGTACTGTGGCATATCTAGAGTCTGGGAGACCTGCCATAAAGGCCGATACCCCATTCTGAGCCGAGCACTGACTACATTGTTTTTCCGCACCATTAACCCGCGTCTGCGATACTTGTAGCGACTGTGAAGGAAGTGATCATGGTGAGAGAGAGAGAGAGAGAGAGAGAGAGAGAGAGAGAGAGAGAGAGAGAGAGAGAGAGAGAGAGAGAGAGAGAGAGAGAGAGAGAGAGACTCAATACTTGTTTGATGCTCCTTAAATTTGGAGATATTTATAGATAAATGAGGCACAATAATATAGGAGACTGAAAGGGCATTATGAACAGTTCTTGTCTGCCACCTAGTGGGCATCTTTATTACTTTCAATGTAAACAAAACATGGATTCGTTCATTAACAAAATAACAATTATATCAAATATTGTAACATCCCTCTTTTTATGAAGAAAAAAAAATAAGTTATCATCTTGAAAACGAAAAATAAATCACTCTTTGTAAACAACAAAATCATTATATTTAGAGGGTAAAATATTCCTTGTACTCCTTGTGATTCTCCTTTGAGGAGTGAAAGACTCTTGAACTCTGAGATTCTCACTTGTTGGGTTTACATGTTTATCCTGTGGAATTTCAACCTGTTGCTGACTTTGTACTACATTACTAGAATCTTCACTACTGTGATACGAAACATTTCTTTCATTTGACTTATTAAGGTCTACTCTATTTCTTCTCAATAGACCAGCATCAGTTGAAATTTCATAAGATCTCTCGTCTAAACGTTCCTTCACAATACCTTTTTCCCAAGCTTTCTTTCCCATTACAGTGGGTTTTATTCTCACAACATCATCTTCCTGTAAAGGATCAAGATCTTTGGCATGCACATTGTAATATTTAGCGGACCTGCTATTTCTATAATGTCTGTTAATCTTAATTTTATCTACATTGATCTCAGATGGTTTCAACAACTTTGAAGAAACTGGGAGAAGAGTACGTGTGCGTCTCCCTAGGCTTTTTTGAGCCGGACTGTATTCATCACTGTGAGACGGACAATTACGGTAGTCTAATATTGCCAAATAAGGGTCATTATTGCTTTCTATGGCTTTTCTGAGTATGGACTTTGCAGTTTTTACAGCGGATTCTGCCTGTCCATTAGACTGAGGATGTTTAGGGCTTGACGTACAATGTTCTATATCCCACACTCTTATAAAATTCTGAAATATATCACTTGTAAATTGAGTTCCACAGTCACTAACTAAGATGGAAGGAGTACCATACCTTGCAAAATGTGCTTTTAGCTTACGTATAACAGTAGATGCTTTTATATCTTCTAACCTATCAATTTCCCAGAAATTACTGAAATAGTCTACTGTTACAAGATAAAACTGATTACTCAATTCAAAAATATCTGTGCCAACTTTCTCCCATGGCCTATCAGACACTTCATGTGGCATAAGAGTTTCTTTCTGCTGAGATTTTTGAAATTTGCAACAGATTTCACATTGAGAAATATGTTCTTTAATATCACCATTCATACCAGGCCAATATACACACTCACGAGCCCTTCGTAGACAACTTTCTACGCCAATGTGACTAGAGTGAATAGCCTGTTTAATTTCTTTCCTCAAATTGGCAGGAATCACAACTCTATCACCTTTAAATACAAGTCCATTCTGTATAGAAAGTTCATCTCTAATATGATAATAAGGCAAAACAGTTATAGGTACATTACATTTATACTCTGGCCACCCATTTGTTATCATATTTGTCACTTCAAGCAAAATTTCATCACTGGCCACAGCATCACGAATTTTCTTTAACCTGTCTTCCCTAATAGGCAAATAAGATACAACATTAACATATTCAAAATCATTACCATTTTCAGTTTCACTAAGAAATGATCGAGACAGCAAATCTGCTATATGCATGTTCTTACCAGCAGTATGCTTAAGTTCAATATCGTATTGTTGTGCAGTCAATAACATGCCTTGTAGCCTCTTTGGTGCTCTATCTAATGGTTTCAAGATTATACTCTGAAGTGGTTTGTGATCAGTTATAACCAAAGTATGTTGTCCAAAAGTGTACTGATGGAATTTCTTTAAAGCAAACACAATAGCCAGCATTTCTTTCTCTATCTGAGCATACCTTGTTTCCGTGTCAGTTAGAGCTCTGCTTGCATAAGACAACGGTTTACCACCTTGCATTAGAACTGCACCAAGTCCACATTTGCTAGCATCACACTGTATAACTAGCTGTTTATTTTGATCATAATAAGCAAGAATTGGAGTCTTAGTGATGCAACACTTAATTTTCTCAAAAGCTCTAGCCTGTTCATCACCCCAACACCATTCTTTGTCTTTACGTAAAAGTTGTCGTATGGGCACCATCAGGTCAGAGAGTCTAGGCATGAATTTTGACAAATAGTTTATCATTCCACTAAAGCATTGAATCTCAGTGACATTAGTTGGAGCTTTCATCGATACAATTGCTTCAATTTTACTGGGATCTGGCTTAAGGCCTTCATTAGTTATTACATGTCCAAGAAATGTTATCTCACTCTTTCTTATTTCAGCCTTTTCTCTGTTAAGACGGATACCATGCTTACGACATCGTTCCAGTAAATTTCTTAAATTTTCATCATGATCTAACTGTGCTTCTTCTAGAGAATTACCTATTCCATATACCAAAATGTCATCAGCAATGCATATTATTCCTAGCAAACCATCTAAAGAGTTCTGCAGTCGTTTCTGAAAAACTTCACTACTGATTGCTAGGCCAAAGGGCAGTCTAAGCCACCGATATCTTCCAAAAGGGGTTTGAAAGGTAGTTAAATGACTTGACTCTTCATCCAAAACACAGTGCCAATATCCATTTCTTAAATCTAGTTTAGAGAACACTTTAGCTTGTGCTAATTCAGGTAAAACATCATCGATAATTGGCAAAGGATGCATTTCTCTAATTATGGCTTTATTTAATTGCTGAGGATCTATGCAAATTCTTATGTCTTCACTATTTTTCTTAGAAGCTACTACCATGCGACTCACCCATTCAGTTGGTTCGTCTACTTTACAAATGACATTTTGTTTCTCTAACTCAGATAATTTGGATTTTACCTTCCTTTTAAGTTGAATTGGCACTCTACATGAAGATATAGCAAATGGCTTGACTTCTTTGTCTAAAGTCATATGTACCACCCCAGGTAACTTACCAATTTCATTACAAAACACATCTGAATATTCCTGAAAAACATCAGTATTACAAGATTCACTGTGTACAGAACATATGTTATCATAATTGATGGTAAGGAAACCCATCTGTTCTGATGCACGTTTTCCTAACAAAGGCATATAATTCTCAGCCACTATAATAAACTCAACATTATATCTCTTTGAATTTATCTCATTTTTCACTTTAATTCTACATTTTCCAACTGGTTTGGCTGCAGAATTATTCCACATTTCTAGTTGTAACCCTTCACTAGATTCAATTTTTACATTATTGGGAACCATATTTCGAGGTAACACATTTACACCTGCTCCGCTATCGATTTGAAATTTGACACTATTTTCACCAACTTTCAGATCGGTATATAGATATTTGGATTTCTTTGACACTTTATTCACTTTCATCACTTGCTGTGTACAGGGATTATCATTTTTGTTCACCGTCGTTTCTTCTGGCTCTCCACGTCTCGTCTGCAACTTGACACCTAGGATATATTCGGCTGGAGTATCTGAACTGGAATCGTCACCGTCCACTGCATTCACACCCATCTTCTTAGATGCTTGTGCATGTCCATTTTTCTCCAAACATTGAGATTCGAAGTGATTCAGCCTGTTGCAGTAGTTGCATCTCTCTCCATAGGCTGGACATTTCTTCTTACTCCACACGTGTCTTGTTCCGCAGAACTTACATTTTCGTAGAGCCGGATCCTTCGTTGACAAACTTTGGTTTGACTTAGGCCTATACTGGTTCTTGTTCACAAAACTTGGGTCCTCACTCTTTCGGTCTGCTGAATGTCTACTAGGCCTACTCTGCTTAAAGTTCTTTGTCGATTTAACTTTATTTATGACCGACTTTGCTGTATTTTCACTTTTTATCATTTGCATTTGTCTCTGCGATGCTTGATGTGCCTCACAAATTTTGAGCGTATCTATCAGTGAAATACATTCTTCTCTCAGAAATTTCTCTCTGAGTTTATCTTCTTTACAGCCAAAAACAATTTGATCACGAATTGCCTCATCTTTTTCTGCTGCAAAATCACAATCCTTAACCATAGTTTTTATTCTAGTAATAAATTCATCCAGGTTCTCATCAGCTTTCTGAGTACAGCATCTAAACCTATATCTTGATGCTATTATTAGCTTCCTAGGGGCAAAATGCTCATCTAGCTTCTGTAATACCACGTTTAAGTCCTTGCTAGGGTCATCACGAGATCCACTCTCCCCTACAATAACGGGACCAAACTCTATAGCATTATACACTCGAAGCAGTTCGTCACCCCCATGGGTCAAAAGTAATGCTACCTTCACTTCACTTGGTTTATCATTTAAACCTGCTGCAAGTATATACAGCTCGAATTTTTGACGAAAAAATCGCCAATCTTGCTCACTTTCGCTCTTTAATGCGAATTTATCTGGAGGGGCTAGATTAGCTGTCGCCATGTCGGTTGGTAGTCTTATTTACTTAATCAAACAGAAAGATCCTGGATAATACGTAATGCCTTATATTCAAAATGAACAGCAAACCATACTTAGTCTATTGAGCGCTGCCACCATGTTTGATGCTCCTTAAATTTGGAGATATTTATAGATAAATGAGGCACAATAATATAGGAGACTGAAAGGGCATTATGAACAGTTCTTGTCTGCCACCTAGTGGGCATCTTTATTACTTTCAATGTAAACAAAACATGGATTCGTTCATTAACAAAATAACAATTATATCAAATATTGTAACAATACTAATGGAGAAAATTTAAATTAAAACAATAATATAATGAATATGTTAACAAACAACAATGATGAGAAAATCATCATCAAGCAGAGGAGCTGAAGAGAAATAGGTCTATTCTCGTAACTCCTGGTCTCCCGGTCGGTTGTTTTTTTACCCTTTACCACTTAATTTATCTGTATATAAAACTTTGCAAATTCCAGTGAGCAAGTATACATCCTCCTCGCATATCAAAATATCCCTATCCACGCTGTCAAAATCATGAAGAAATTTAAATTCTGTTACCGAAGGATAGTAAGTCTAAGTCCATCATCCTTTCCTCATAACTGAGATTATGTATAACTGCTACTAACTTCGTAGCATGTAAGTGAGCTTTCTCATCTTTAGTTATATGTTTCTCAAGTGCGAATTCCAGAAGTATGTTGTTTATTCAAGTATGTGTGATTACCTAATTGTGATTACCTAATTGTGTTTACGGGAAAGAGCCCAAAGCTCGTATCTTCCCGTCTCCTCATCGGTTCCATTTTAGACTTAGTGATACTTATCATACCTGTCCTTAAAACTATGGATTGAGATAGCATTAACTACCTCCTCGCTTAGCCAATTCCAATTATCAACTACTCTTACACTGAAAAAGTATTTCCTTACATCCTGCAAAGAAGTTTTCTTACGAAGCTTCAAACTATGACCTCTAGTTCTAGAGCCAGCCATATCAAAATATCGATCCCTATCCACTCTATCATAACCATGAAGGAATTTAAAGACTGTCACCATATCCCCCCTCACTCTTCTAGCTTCGAGTGATGGTAAGTCTAATTCCCTCAGCCTCTCATCATAACTGAGATTGCGTATTTCTGGCACCAGTTTCGTGGCATGTCTTTGAACTTTTTCAAGCTTAGCTATGTGCTTTTTCAAGTGCGGATTCCAAAAGGGGGCTGCATATTCGAGTTTTGGCCTCACATAGGTTACATAAATATTTCTGAACATTTCCTTGTCCATGTGCCTGAAGGCTACCCTTACATTTGATAAGAATGCATATGCTGCCCTTACTATGCCATTTATATGTATTTCTGGAGACAAATCTGCCAGTATGTTTACTCCTAGATCTCTCTCATTTTCTGTCTCTTGAAGTTGTACTCCAGCCACCGAGTAGTCAAGCTTGGGCCTTCTTGCACTTGTACCCATTCTCATTACCTTACATTTTGAAGTACTGAATTTCATTAGCCACTTTTCTGACCACTCATGCAGATTATTTAGATCCTCCTGAAGTTCTCTACCATTGTTCTCGTTTTTTACTTTCTTCACAATCTTTGCATCATCTGCAAACATATTCATGAATGAATTTACAGACTCTGGTAGGTCATTTACATATACAAGGAACAAAAGTGGCCCTAAAACTGAACCCTGTGGAACTCCACTACTAACTCTTCTCCATTCAGACACTGAGTGTCTTACTCTAACCCTCTGTTCCCTTCCTTCTAAGTAAGTTTTTATCCATTCCAAAACATTTCCACCTATTCTAGCCATTGATTGCAGCTTCCTAATAAGTCTCCCATGTGGAACAGTGTCAAACGCTTTCTGGAAGTCTAGGAATATGCAATCTGCCCAGCCCTCTCTTTCCTGTAAGATTTGGCTTACCTCATCATAAAATTCTAATAAGTTTGTTACTGTTGATCTTCCTTCTCTGAAGCCATGTTGCCTCACTGACAAAAAGTTGAAGGATTCCAAGTGAAGAGAGATATGTTTCCTTAGTAGTTTCTCCATAAGTTTGCAAACTATGCTGGTCAAGGAAACTGGTCTATAGTTCAGAGCCGTATCCCTCCTTCCCTTTTTGAAGATAGGTATCACATTTGCTTGTTTCCAGCATCTTGGAATCTCCCCCGACTCCAGTGACTCCTTAAATATGATACTTAGTGCCACTGATATTGTGTTTGCGCATTTTTTAAGCACATGAGGGGATATGTCATCAGGACCTGTAGCTTTATGAACATCTAAATCCATCAGCGCTTTGCATACCTCTGTGGCTGTAAGGTTGATGTTCTCTAATACCGGCCCTTGAGCTTCTATCACTGCAATCTGAGGGGGTGGGGTATTTTCTACTGTAAATACTGACTGAAACTCCTTGTTCAATTCTTTGCAGATCTCTTCATCCGTCTCAGTGATGCTTCCATCCGCTCTCTTTAGCCTTAAAACCTGTTCTTTTACCTTCAGTTTTCCTCTGATAAAGCTGTGGAAAAGCTTGGGATTTTCTTTAGCCTTCCTGGTGATGTCCCTCTCATAGTCTCTCTCTGCCTCTCTCCTTTTACTTAGGTAGTCATTTCTTGCTCTTTTGTAGGTTTGCCAGGCATTTATGTTTTTTCTCCTCCTATACCTTTTCCAGCATTTGTCTCTCCACTCCTTAGCTCTTTTACACCCATTATCGAACCATTTCTCTCTGGCATGAATTACACCTACTTTGGTGACAGGTATGCAGCAATCTACTATCTTCCCATATTTCTCACAAGAGATGTCATACATTTCTTGTACAGATTTGTTGTAAAATAAGGTTCTCCAGTCAATAACCGCAAAAAGCTCATTCATTTTGATGTAATCTCCTTCGGATAGTTCCTCCTCATGTCCTCAGTGCCTCTACTCTCAGGAAGACTATCTTCAACGATATACTCCATCAACAACACACAGTGGTCACTCTTTCCAATTGGTGGTTCATACTCAATTTTTTCAATATCCAACACATTATCTGTGAACACTAGATCAAGTAGTGATGGCTCATCCCCACCCCTGGCCCTTGTTGGTTCCATTACATGTTGGTGTAGGAAATTCCCTTGTACGCAATCTAGGAATCTTGCCCCAAATGAGTCCTCACCACTGTGTGGGTCAAGATTTATCCAATCTATCTCTTTATGATTAAAGTCTCCCATAATCAAAATCCTACATTTTTTCTCCCGTGCCATGTTAACAACTGAGTTTATGACTTCAATAGTACCTATATGACTTTCCTCATAAACTTCAAGCCTATTTTGGTTCCTTGGTGGGTTGTATACAACAGTTATTATAATGCTCTCTGACCCAGTATTTATGCGAGCAACAAGAAATTCCTTGAACTCACTTTCTATAGCCAAGTTTATTTCTTCAACTTGAATCCTTTCACTTATGAGCAGTGCTATCCCTCCACCAGTCCTCTCACATCTTTCAACCCTTAGTATTCTGAAACCCTTAGGAAAAACTGTGACACTGTTTATGTCCTCACTCAACTTAGTCTCTGTAATTGCTACTATATCAGCCTTACTGTTGTGAATCCTATCTTTTAATTCTACTGCCTTACCAGCTAATCCATCAGCATTTGTGTATAACAATCTTAATGAGGCCCCATCCCCTGATCTTCTGTCATTATCTTCTTTATCTCCCCTTTGTCTGGAAGAACTCTGAAATGAAAATTTTTCTTCTCTTCTTCATTTCTTTCATCATTTAACCTTCTTGCCTCTTGCAACAAGTTTTTGATCTTTCCCATCTCTTCCTGTGTTCTGTATTGTCTAATGAACACTTCTTTGAATTCTTGAAGGTCTTTTAGACTTTTTTTTCTCAACAATATTTCCCTACATGTTTCCCCTCTCTCAAAGGTTACTTTTGTTGGTCTCGGCTTTCCTTCCCTCGAATATTTACCTAGTTGGTGTATGTTTGCAATATCCTCAGGACCACATACTACTCCAAGCTTTCTTCTCAGGTTCTACAACCCTAGCTTTATTTTCTTCAAGTCTCCCCTGCCATGTTGGCTCCTGGGACTCGCTTATGCCTGAGATTACCACTGTCTTCTCCTTATCAAGTGCCTGTCTGATGAGTGGGTTTGCCCTTTCCATCACAACGTCTTTCATTTTTTCGATTACTGTCTCTTTATAGTCAACTGTTTGTATGTTTTCCAGTGCCACCACCTTTACAGCCTCTTTTACTGCCACATTCCCCTTTAGTGCATCAGCAAAGGAAGTTTTCATAGCATCATTTTCCATATTCAGCTCCTGGAACTCTTTTCTGAACTGTTCAATGTTTTCCTTAATCTGGACATTCCAAGCAGCAATCTCGTCTCTCTCAGAAGAGAGCAGTGAACTAACATCTAATTCCTTTAGGTTGTCATTCATCTGTTTGTTTTTATCTTCTTGTTTAGAAAGTCTAGATTCTAGTTGACTCTTTTCCCCTTCCAGCTTCTTTATTCTTTTTTCTAGTTCCTTTCTCTCTTGCCCTTGTGCTTTATTTGCTTCCTCCAAAGATCTTATTTGCTCTCTGAGTGTTTCATTCTCTTTCATTTCTCCATCCATATTCTGAATTTTATCATCAAGGCTTATAACCATTTCCTCTAAATTCTTGATTTTCTGTTTGAGTCTCCTGATGGCTACCCCTCCTACTGACCCATGGATGGGAGAGGTTTGGGACAGAGATGGTGTCATTTTTATGTTCTCCCTCTCACAGAATATAGAAAGAAGACGAGAAAGAGGAAAAAAAAAAGAGAAAATCTTTTAATTAAGTTTCACACCGAATTTTTATATCTCCATATAAGTGCTATTTAGTGACTCAGTTTATCTCTTTTCTGGTAACACACATCTTAACTTAAAAACTTGACCATGGTAATTTAAGGATAAAAAGAAAAAAAATGCAACAAAACAAAAGTCAAACCTGAAGGAAAAATTCGAACCTGTGTCTGAGGTGGCACCCACCTGTTTCTGCTATATATTCTTCCTAACTGATAAACTCACTTGCTAACCAAGGTATGTTATCACAAGATTAGACTTTACATTTAACTCAATATATATACAAAATAAAAACAAAATAGTAAAAGAGAAAGCTAAAAGAAAAGCAAAAAAAAAAAATGAAGAAAATAAGACAGCTGTACTACTTGGCAACTTAACTCAGTACTGTTGACAGGTGGATATTTTTTTTTTTTTTTACTTATTCAATTATTTCGTGTATCAAACTAACTAACAAGTTAATATAAATGGGAAGGATACTGATTTTAACAATATATGTGCACATAATATGTGTGCGTGTGTGTGTGTGTGTAATTACCTAATTTTAATGACCTAATTGAGCTTACGGAAAAGAGCTCCAACCTCATAACTTCCCGTCTCCATGTCAGTTCATTTTTGAACTTAGTGATACTTATCATACTTGTCCTTAAAAGTGTGGATTGAGTTAGCATCAACTACCTCCTCTCTTAGCGAATTCCAATTATCAACTACTCTTACACTAAAAAAGTACTTGTTTACAGAAGCTTTCATGCGAATCTTCAAACTATAACCTCTAGTTCTAGTGCAAGTCATATCAAAATATCGATCCCTATCGACTCTCTCATAACCATGAAGGTTATGTGAGTGGGTATGTAATTACTTAATTGTAATTACCTAATCATGCTTATGGAAAAGAGCCCTATGCTCGTAACTCCCCGACTAAACTACTGGTCGGTGCCATTTTTGTACTCAGTGATACATATTATACTTGTCCTTAAAACTACGGAGTGTGTTAGCATTAACTGCCTCCTCGCTTAGCCAATTCCAATCATCAACTACTCTTACACTAAGTGAATACTTCCTTACGTCCTGATAACCCTACTGTCTTCGAAACTAACGAAATTTACCCTCTTAATTCTATCAACATATTAGGAATCCATATAGCCTCTAAATTGTCTTGAAGGAATCACATAATCCAAATTTCTAAATCTTCATAAAAAAAATCGGGGGTTTTGTTTTGTTTTCGTCATTACTTTTCCTCTTTACAGTTACTTAAAATTTATAAAGGTTTTACCTGTCCCAGCTTAGAATACTGCTCACACATCTGGGGTGCTTCTTCTTATACTTATCTCCTTGATAGGGTTGAATCGAAGGAAGTCAGACTCATTAATGATCCTTCTCTTACTTCTAATCTGGATTTTCTCTCTCCTCGCCGTTAGGTATCTTCCCTTTCTTTTCTCTATTGGCGAGTTGCATCCCTCCCCCAATGCCGGGGCCGCATAACACTCGCCAAGCGGCCTCATCTCAAATATACTGTGTGGAGCTTTGTAGCTCACGGATTGGTCGGTGCAGCGACTGCTTCATCCCATCTACCACCAGACCCTTGAACTCTCTTCCTCTTTCTGTCTTTCTCAATTCTTATGACCTATCATCCTTCAAAAAGCAGATCTATCGTCATTTCAGGGACTAGTCCTCCATATCTCTAGATCCTTTGTGCTTTGACTGTTTTTTCTGTCTGTCAATTTTCTTTGTGTGACATTACCTCATCTCTGCCTTGTCCTTGTCTTTTTTCTTTTCCTTCGTCTGTGGATTTTCTCGTGCCCTTGCCATATAAAAATATTGATCCCCATCAACTTTGTCACAACCATCAAGGAATTTAAAAATTGTCACCATATCCCCCTCATTCTTCCAGCTTCAAGTGATGATAAGTCTAATTCCCTCAGCCTATCTTCATAACTGAGAATGCATATTTCTGGCACCAGCTTCGTGTCATGTCCTTGAACTGCTCCTAGCTTAATTATGTGCTTTTTCAAGTAAGAATTCCAATAGGGGGCTGCATATTCAAGCCTTGGCCTCACATAAGTTACATAAATATTTTTGAAAATTTCCTTGTCCATGTGTCTGAAGGCTAACATTAAATTAGCTAAGAAAGCATATGCTGCCCTTACTATACCATTTATATGCAATTCCAGAGACAAGTCTGTCAGTATGTTCACTCCTAAATCTCTCTCATTTTCTATCTCTTGAAGTTCTGCTCCTGCCATTTAGTAGTCAAGTTTGGGCCTTCTCGCACTTGTACCCATTCTCATTATCTTACATTTAGAAGTATTGAATTTCATTAGCCACTTTTCTGGCCACTCATGCCGACTATTTAGGTCTTCCTGAATTTCTCTACCATTGTTCTTGTCTCTTACTTTCTTCACAATCTTTGCATCATCTGCAAACATATTCAAGAATGAATTTACAGACTCTTGTAGATCATTTATGTATACAAGGAATGAAAGTGGCCCTAAAACTAAATAAACCCTGTGAAACCCAACTTACAACCCTTCTCTATTCAGACACTACGTGTCTTACTTTAACTCACTGTTCCCTTCATTCTAAGTAAGTTTTTATTCATTCCAAGACATGTCCACCTATTCTCGCCATTACGTGCAGCTTATTAATAAGTCTTCCATGTGGGACCGTATCAAATGCCCTTTGGAAGTCTAGGAATATGCAATCTGCCAAACTGTCTTTCTCCTTTTAGATCCGTCTCACCTCATCATAAAATTCTAATAAGTTTATTACTGTTGCTTGACTGTCTCTGAAACCACGTTGTTTCACTGACAAAAAGTGAAGAGAGATGTATTTTCTTAATAGTTACTGCATAACTTTGCAAACCATTCTGGTCAAGGAAACAGGCCTAACGTTTAAAGCTGCATCCCCCCTTCCCTTTTTGAAAATAGGTACCACATTTGCTTGTTTCCAGCAACTTGGAATCTCTCCAGATTCCAGAGACTTTTCAAATATGATACATAGTGCAGACGATATTGATTTAGCGCGTTTCTTAAGTACATAAGGGGATATATCATCAGGACCTGTAGCTTCATGAGCACCTAACTTCATTAACATTTTGCATAATTCCTTGGCTAAAAAGATGATGTTCTCTCATGCCGGTCCATGGCTCCTATCTCTGCAATCTGAGAGGGTGGGATATTTTTTGCTGTAAATACTAACTGAAACTCCTTGTTCAATTTTTTGCAGATCTCTTCTTCCATCTCAGTGATGCTTCCATCTGCTCTCTTTAACTTTAAACCCTGTTCTTTGACATTCAGGTTTCCTCGGATAAAGCTGTGAAAAAGGTTGGGATTTTCTTTAGCCTTCCTGGTGATGTCTCTTTCATAATCTCTCTCTCTGCTTCTCTTCTTTTAATTAGGTAATCATTTCCTGCTGTTTTATAAGTCTGCCAGGCATTTATAATTTTTCTCCTCCTCTACCCTTTCCAGCATTTGCTTCTCTACTCCTTAGCTCTCTTACACTCATTATTAAACTATTTCTCTCTGGGATGAATATCTTCTATTTTGGTGGAAGGTAGACAACAATCTACTATCTTCCCATATTCCTAGCAAAAAAATGTCGTGCATTTCTTGTACATATTTGTTATTAAATTAGGTCCTCTAATAAAAAAAAACGCAAAAAGCTCATTAATTTTGCTGTAAACTCCTTTCAGATAATTCCTCCTCCTGTCCTTTTCACATCCTCTACTTTCAGGCAAAACATCTTCGATTATATACTCCATCAACAACACACAGTGGTCACTCTTTCCAATAGTGGTTCATACTCATTTTTTTTCTATTTTCAACACATTCTCTGTGAATAGTAGATTAAGAACGATGACTCATCCCCACTCCTGGCCCTCGTTGGTTCCAGTACATGTTGGTGTAGGAAATTCCCTTGTACCAAATCTTGGAATTTTGCCCCCAATAAGTCCTTCTCACTGTGTGGGTCAAGATTTATCCAATCTATTTCTCAGTGATTAAAATCTTCCATAATCAAAATCTGAAATTTTCTCTCCTGTGCAATGTTAATAACTGACTTTATAACTTCGATAGTATCTATATGACTTTGCTCATAAACTTCTAGCCTATGTTGGTTCCTTGGTGGCTAATAAGAATAGTTATTATAGTGCTCTATGACCTAGTATTTATGTGTTCAACAAGAAATTCTTTATACTCAGTGTCTATAGCTAAGTTTTTTCTTTAACCTGAAATCTTTCACTTCTGACTAATGCTATCCCTCCACCAGTCCTCACAGATCTTTCAACCCTAATTATGCTGAAGTTCTCAGGAAAAAACTGTTACGCTGTTTATATCTCCACTTAACTATGTCTATATAAGTGCTACTATATCTGTCTTACTGTTGTGACTCCTATCCTTTAATTCTAATGCTTCACCAGCTACCCCATCAGTATTTGTGTTCAGCAATCTCATTGAGGCTGCATCCCCTTATCTCCTAGCATTATCTTCTTTATCTTCCCTTTAGCTGGAAGAGCTATGAAACAGAAAATGTTCTTCTCTTCTTCATTTCTTCCTTTAATTAACCTTCTTGCTTCTTGTAGCAACTTTCTGATCCTTATCATGTCTTCCTGTGTTCTATTTGGTCTAATGAACACTGTTCTGAATTCTTTAAGGTCTTTTAAATTATATATATGATTGGCATTGCCTTTTCCTCCCTAGAATATTTATTAAGTTGGTGAATGCTTACAATACCGCATACTACTCGAAGCTTCCTTGTCAGGTCTAAAACCCTAGCTTTATTTAGTTCAAGTCTCCCCTGCCATGTCGAATCTTTGGATTCACTTATGCCTGGGATTACCACTGCCTTCTGTGTATGTGATTACGTAATTACCTAATTGTAACTAACTAATTGTGCGAAGGGAAAGGGCCCCATGCTCGTAACTCCCGTCGCCTGGTCGGTTCCATTTTTGTACTTAGTTTTACTAATCTTACTTGTCATTAAAACTATGTATTGAGTTAGCATTAACTATCTCCTCGCTTATCCAGTTCCAATCATCAACTTCTCTTACACAAAAAAAAAAGTACTTCCTGACATCCTGCAAGAAGTTTCCTTACGAAGTTTCAATCTATGACCTCTACTTCTAATGTCAGCTATATTAAAATATCGATCCCTATCCACTTTGCCATAACCACGAAGAAATTTAAAAACCGTCACCATATTCTCCTCATCCTTCTAGGATGAGACATGTCTTTGAACTTTTCCAGCTTAACTATATGCTTTTTCAAGTGTGGTCTTCTTGCACTTGTACCCATTCTCATTACCTTACTTTTAGAAAAATTGGAATTCATTAGACACTTTTCTGACCACTCATGCAGGCTATTATGGTCTTCCTGAAGTCTCTTACTTTCTTCATAATCTTTGCATCATCTGCAAGCATATTCTTGAATGAATTTATATAGCCTGGTACGTCATTTACATATGCAAGGAACAAAAGTGGCCTTAAAACTGAAGCCTGTGGAACTCCACTACTAATTCCTCTACATTCAGACACTGATTGTCTTACTCTAACCCTCTATTCCCTTCCTTCTAAGTAAGTTTTATCCATTCCAAGACATTTCCAGTTATTCTCACCATTGCTTGCAGCTTCTTAACAAGTCTCCCATGTGGGACCGTATCAAATGCCTTCTGGAAGTCTACAAATTTGCAATCTGCCACCCCTCTCTTTCCTGTAAGATTCGGCTTACCTCATCATAAAATTCGAAAAATGTGTGATTACCTAACTGTGATTACCTAACTGTGTTTACGGGAAAGAGCCCAAAGCTCGTATCTTCCCGTCTCCTGATCGGTTCCATTTTATACTTAGTGATACTTATCATACCTCTCCTTAAAACTGTGTGTGTGTGTGTGTGTGTGTGTGTGTGTGTGTGTGTATATATATCTGTGTGCGATTGTGTGTGTGATTACCTAATTGTGATTACCTAATTGTGTTTACGGGAAAGAGCCCAAAGCTCGTATCTTCCCGTCTCCTGATCGGTTCCATTTTTAGACTTAGTGATACTTATCGTACCTGTCCTTAAAACTATGGATTGAGATAGCATTAACTACCTCCTCGCTTAGCCAATTCCAATTATCAACTACTCTTACACTGAAAAAGTATTTCCTTACATCCTGCAAAGAAGTTTTCTTACGAAGCTTCAAACTATGACCTCTAGTTCTAGAGTCAGCCATATCGAAATATCGATCCCTATCCACTCTATCATAACCATGAAGGAATTTAAAGACTGTCACCATATCCCCCCTTACTCTTCTAGCTTCGAGTGATGGCAAGTCTAATTCCCTCAGCCTCTCATCATAACCGAGATTGCGTATTTCTGGCACCAGTTTCGTGGCATGTCTTTGAACTTTTTCAAGCTTAGCTATGTGCTTTTTCAAGTGCGGATTCCAAAAGGGGGCTGCATATTCGAGTTTTGGCCTCACATAGGTTACATAAATATTTCTGAACATTTCCTTGTCCATGTGCCTGAAGGCTACCCTTACATTTGATAAGAATGCATATGCTGCCCTTACTACGCCATTTATATGTATTTCTGGAGACAAATCTGCCAGTATGTTTACTCCTAGATCTCTCTCATTTTCTGTCTCTTGAAGTTGTACTCCAGCCACCGAGTAGTCAAGCTTGGGCCTTCTTGCACTTGTACCCATTCTCATTACCTTACATTTTGAGGTATTGAATTTCATTAGCCACTTTTCTGACCACTCATGCAGATTATTTAGATCCTCCTGAAGTTCTCTACCATTGTTCTCGTTTTTTACTTTCTTCACAATCTTAGCATCATCTGCAAACATATTCATGAATGAATTTACAGACTCTGGTAGGTCATTTACATATACAAGGAACAAAAGTGGCCCTAAAACTGAACCCTGTGGAACTCCACTACTAACTCTTCTCCATTCAGACACTGAGTGTCTTACTCTAACCCTCTGTTCCCTTCCTTCTAAGTAAGTTTTTATCCATTCCAAGACATTTCCACCTATTCTAGCCATTGATTGCAGCTTCCTAATAAGTCTCCCATGTGGAACAGTGTCAAACGCTTTCTGGAAGTCTAGGAATATGCAATCTGCCCAGCCCTCTCTTTCCTGTAAGATTTGGCTTACCTCATCATAAAATTCTAATAAGTTTGTTACTGTTGATCTTCCTTCTCTGAAGCCATGTTGCCTCACTGACAAAAAGTTGAAGGATTCCAAGTGAAGAGAGATATGTTTCCTTAGTAGTTTCTCCATAAGTTTGCAAACTATGCTGGTCAAGGAAACTGGTCTATTGTTCAGAGCCGTATCCCTCCTTCCCTTTTTGAAGATAGGTATCACATTTGCTTGTTTCCAGCATCTTGGAATCTCCCCCGACTCCAGTGACTCCTTAAATATGATACTTAGTGCCACTGATATTGTGTTTGCGCATTTTTTAAGCACATGAGGGGATATGTCATCAGGACCTGTAGCTTTATGAACATCTAAATCCATCAGCGCTTTGCATACCTCTGTGGCTGTAAGGTTGATGTTCTCTAATACCGGCCCTTGAGCTTCTATCACTGCAATCTGAGGGGGTGGGGTATTTTCTACTGTAAATACTGACTGAAACTCCTTGTTCAATTCTTTGCAGATCTCTTCGTCCATCTCAGTGATGCTTCCATCCGCTCTCTTTAGCCTTAAAACCTGTTCTTTTACCTTCAGTTTTCCTCTGATAAAGCTGTGGAAAAGCTTGGGATTTTCTTTAGCCTTCTTGGTGATGTCCCTCTCATAATCTCTCTCTGCCTCTCTCCTTTTACTTAGGTAGTCATTTCTTGCTCTTTTGTAGGTTTGCCAGGCATTTATGTTTTTTCTCCTCCTATACCTTTTCCAGCATTTGTCTCTCCACTCCTTAGCTCTTTTACACCCATTATCGAACCATTTCTCTCTGGCATGAATTACACCTACTTTGGTGACAGGTATGCAGCAATCTACTATCTTCCCATATTTCTCACAAAAGATGTCATACACTTCTTGTACAGATTTGTTGTAAAATAAGGTTCTCCAGTCAATAACTGCAAAATGCTCATTCATTTTGATGTAATCTCCTTTCGGATAGTTCCTCCTCATGTCCTCAGTGCCTCTACTCTCAGGAAGAATGTCTTCAATGATATACTCCATCAACAACACACAGTAGTCACTCTTTCCAATTGGTGGTTCATACTCAATATTTTCAATATCCAACACATTATCTGTGAACACTAGATCAAGTAGTGATGGCTCATCCCCACCCCTGGCTCTTGTTGGTTCCATTACATGTTGGTGTAGGAAATTCCCTTGTACGCAATCTAGGAATCTTGCCCCAAATGAATCCTCACCACTGTGTGGGTCAAGATTTATCCAATCTATCTCTTTATGATTAAAGTCTCCCATAATCAAAATCCTACATTTTTTCTCCAGTGCCATGTTAACAACTGAGTTTATGACTTCAATAGTACCTATATGACTTTCCTCATAAATTTCAAGCCTATTTTGGTTCCTTGGTGGGTTGTATACAACAGTTATTATAATGCTCTCTGACCCAGTATTTATGCGAGCAACAAGAAATTCCCTGAACTCACTTTCTATAGCCAAGTTTATTTCTTCAACTTGAATCCTCTCACTTATGAGCAGTGCTATCCCTCCACCAGTCCTCTCAGATCTTTCGACCCTTAGTATTCTGAAGCCCTTTGGAAAAACTGTGACACTGTTTATGTCCTCACTCAACTTAGTCTCTGTAATTGCTACTATATCTGCCTTACTGTTGTGAATCCTATCTTTTAATTCTACTGCCTTACCAGCTAATCCATCAGCATTTGTGTATAACAATCTTAATGAGGCCCCATCCCCTGATCTTCTGTCATTATCTTCTTTATCTCCCCTTTGTCTGGAAGTATTCTGTAACGAAAATTTTTCTTCTCTTCTTCATTTCTTTCATCATTTAACCTTCTTGCCTCTTGCAACAAGTTTTTGATCTTTCCCATCTCTTCCTGTGTTCTGTATCGTCTAATGAACACTTCTTTGCATTCTTGAAGGTCTTTTAGACTTTTTTTTCTCAACAATATTTCCCTACATGTTTCCCCTCTCTCAAAGGTTACTTTTGTTGGTCTCGGCTTTCCTTC
Source organism: Halocaridina rubra (assembly GCA_037179515.1). NCBI lineage: Eukaryota > Metazoa > Arthropoda > Malacostraca > Decapoda > Atyidae > Halocaridina > Halocaridina rubra. The sequence goes on along the minus strand of JAXCGZ010018956.1, from coordinate 130,537 downwards.
CCTCGAATATTTACCTAGTTGGTGTATGTTTACAATATCCTCAGGACCACATACTACTCCAAGCTTTCTTATCAGGTCTACAACCCTAGCTTTATTTTCTTCAAGTCTCCCCTGCCATGTTGGCTCCTGGGATTCACTTATGCCTGAGATTACCACTGTCTTCTCCTTATCAAGTGCCTGTCTGATGAGTGGGTTTGCCCTTTCCATCACAACGTCTTTCATTTTTTCGATTACTGTCTCTTTATAGTGTGTGTGTGTGTGAGAGAGAGAGAGAGAGAGAGAGAGAGAGAGAGAGAGAGAGAGAGAGAGAGAGAGAGAGAGAGAGAGAGAGAGAGAGAGAGAGAGAGAGAGAGTTTTGATTAGCAAAGTACATTTATTTACACTTTTGACCCAAACATAGAAGAAGAGAGGAACAAAGTTTTTTATATTAAACAAAAAAATAACTAAGTATTCAACATCCAATATTAGAAATGAAAACATCAATATATACACGATCCTGTTTGTTTGCTGTTACACACACACACACACACAGAAATACGCAATCTCAGTTATGATGAGAGGCTGAGGGAATTAGACTTACCATCACTCGAAGCTAGAAGATTGAGGGGGGATATGGTAACAGTCTTTAAATTCCTTCATGGTTATGATAGAGTGAATAGGGATCGATATTTTAATATGGCTGGCTCTAGAACTAAAGGTCATAGTTTAAAGCTTCGTAAGAAAACATCTTTGCAGGATGTAAGGAAAAAACTTTTTCAGTGTAAGAGTAGTTGATAATTGGAATTGGCTAAGCGAGGAGGTAGTTAATGCTATCTCAATCCATAGTTTTAAGGACAAGTCTGATAAGTATCACTATTTAGAAAATGGAACCGATGAGGAGACGGGAATATACGAGCTTTGGGCTCTTTCATGTAAACACAATTAGGTAATCACAATTAGGTGATCACACATACACACACTCACACACACACACACACACACACACACACACACACACACACACACCCCTCTGTGTGTTGTTGATGGAGTATATCATTGAAGATATTCTGCCTGAGAGTAGAGGCACTGAGGACATGAGGAGGAACTATCCGAAAGGAGATTACATCAAAATGAATGAGCTTTTTGCAGTTATTGACTGGAGAACCTTATTTTACAACAAATCTGTACAAGAAATGTATGACATCTTTTGTGAGAAATATGGGAAGATAGTAGATTGCTCCATACCTGTCACCAAAGTATGCGTAATTCATGCCAGAGAGAAATGGTTCGATAATGGGTGTAAAAGAGCTAAGGAGTGGAGAGACAAATGCTGGAAAAGGCATAGGAGGAGAAAAAACATAAATGCCTGGCAAACCTACAAAAGAGCAAGAAATGATTACCTAAGTAAAAGAAGAGAGGCAGAGAGAGACTATGAGAGGGACATAACCAGGAAGGCTAAAGAAAATCCCAAGCTTTTCCACATCTTTATCAGAGGAAAACTGAAGTAAATGAACAGGTTTTAAGGCTTAAGAGAGTGGATGGAAGCATCACTGAGATGGATGAAGAGATCTGCAAAGAATTGAACAAGGAGTTTCAGTCAGTATTTACAATAGAAAATACCCCACCCCCTCAGATTGCAGAGATAGAAGCTCAAGGGCCAGTATTAAAGAACATCAGCCTTACAGCCACAGAGGTATGCAAAGCGCTGATGGAGTTAGATGTTCATAAAAGCTACAGGTCCTGATGATATATCCCCTCATGTACTTAAAAAATGCGCAAACTCAATATCAGCGGCACTAAGTATCATATTTAAAAAGTCACTGGAGTCAGGGGAGATTCCAAGATGCTGGAAACAAGCAAACGTGATTCCTATCTTCAAAAAGGGAAGGAGGGATACGGCTCTGAACTATAGACCAGTTTCCTTGACCAGCATAGCTTGCAAACTTATGGAGAAACTACTAAGGAAACATATCTCTCTTCACTTGAAATCCTTCAACTTTTTGTCAGTGAAGCAACGTGGCTTCAGAGAAGGTAGATCAACAGTAACAAACTTATTAGAATTTTATGATGAGGTAAGCCGAATCTTACAGGAAAGAGAGGGCTGGGCAGATTGCATATTCCTAGACTTCCAGAAAGCGTTTGACACTGTTCCACATGGGAGACTTATTAGGAAGCTGCAAGCAATGGCTAGAATAGGTGGAAATGTCTTGAAATGGATAAAAACTTACTTAGAAGGAAGGGAACAGAGGGTTAGAGTAAGACACTCAGTGTCTGAATGGCGAAGAGTTAGTAGTGGAGTTAAACAGGGTTCAGTTTTAGGGCCACTTTTGTTCCTTGTATATGTAAATGATTTACCAGTGTCTGAAAATTCATTCATGAATATGTTTGCATATGATGCAAAGATTGTGAAGAAAGAAGGAAACGAGAACAATGGTAGAGAACTTCAGGAAGATCTAAATAGTCTGCATGAGTGGTCAGAAAAGTGGCTAATGAAATTCAATACTTCAAAATGTAAGGTAATGAGAGTGGGTACAAGTGCAAGAAGGCCCAAGCTTGACTACTCGGTGGCTGGAGTACAACTTCAAGAGACAGAAAATGAGAGAGATTTAGGAGTAAACATATTGGCAGATTTGTCTTCAGAAATACATATAAATGGCATAGTAAGGGCAGCATATGCCTTCTTATCAGATGTAAGGGTAGCCTTCAGACACATGGAGAAGGAAATGTTCAGAAATATTTATGTAACCTATGTGAGGCCAAAACTCGAATATGCAGCCCCCTTTTGAAATCCGCTTGAAAAAGTTCAAAGACATGCCACGAAACTGGTGCCGGAAATACGTAATCTCAGTTATGATGAGAGGTTGAAGGAAATAGACTTACCATCACTCGAAGCTAGAAGATTGAGGGGGGATATGGTGACAGTCTTTAAATTCCTTCATGGTTATGATAGAATGGATAGGGATGGATATTTTGATATGGCTGGCTCTAGATCTAGAGGTCATAGATTGAAGCTTCGTAAGAAAACTTCTTTGCAGGATGTAAGGAAATACTGTTTCAGTGTAAGAGTAGTAGATAATTGGAATTGGCTAAGCGAGGAGGTAGTTAATGCTATCTCAATCCATAGTTTTAAGGACAGGTATGATAAGTATCACTAAGTCTAAAATGGAACCGATCAGGAGACGGGAAGATACGAGCTTTGGGCTCTTTCCCGTAAGCACAATTAGGTAATCACAATTAGGTAATCACACACACACATGCACACGCATGCACAAGTATTCAGTATCTCTAAAACTTTTCCTTGTGTTTTTGAGTGACTAAGACTTCAGTGAGTTAATCATACATAATTTCCCTAAATAAGAAATCCTGCAGAGTATTGTGAGTAAATAGCTTATATTTGTTGTATGACGAGACTGTCCAAATATTAAAGGAAAAAATTGAGAACATTTTCGTGAGGGGAGAGAGAAAGAAGCTGTCTTGCTCTGCCTTGAAGGAAACTTAGAAGAGTTGCCAGAGGTGATGCCATCACATCACATTACCTAATTTTTTGTGCAAATTGGGGAGAGCTATTAAGCCTTTTACCTGATCCTGTGGTTCCATATATTGTTAAAATCAGTACCCTTAACATTTATATCAATTTGATAGCTAGCTTGAAACACGAAATAATTGAATAATTAAATAAATACCAAAAATACACCTGTCAACAGTACTGAGCTAAGTTGCCAAGTAGTACAGCTGTCTTATTTTCTTCATTTTTTTTTCTTTTCTTTTAGCTTTCTCTTTTATTATTTTTTTATTTTGTATATATATTGAGTTAAATGTAAAGTCTAATCCTGTGATAACATATCTTGGTTAGCAAGTGAGTTTATCAGTTAGGAAGAATATATAGCAGAAACAGGTGGGTGCCTCCTCAGACACAAATTCAAATTTTCCTTCAGGTTTGACTTTTGTTTTGTTGCATTTTTTTTCTTTTTCTTTTTATCCTCAAATTACCATAGTCGAATTTTAAGTTAAGATGTGTGTTACCAGAAAAGAGATAAATTGAGTCACTAAATAGCACTTATATGGAGATATAAAAATTCTGTGTGAAGCTTACATAAAAGTTTTTCTCTCTTTTTTTTTCTCTTTCTCTTCTTCTTTCTATATTCTGTGAGAGGAGAACATAAAAATGAGGTCATCTCTGTCCCAAACCTCTCCCACCCATGGATTGGGAGGAGGGGTAGCTATCAGGAGACTAAAACAGAACATCAAGGATTTAGAGGCAATGGTTATAAGCCTTGATGAAAAAATTCGGAATATGGATAGAGAAATGAAAGAGAATGAAACACTCAGAGAGCAAATAAGATCTTTGGAGGAAGCAAATAAAGCACAAGGGCAGGAGAGAAAGGAACTAGAAAAAAGAATAAAGAAGTTGGAAGGGGAAAAGAGTGAACTAGAAACTAGAATTTCTAAACAAGAAGATAAAAACAAACAGCTGAATGACAACCTAAAGGAATTAGATGTTAGTTCACTGCTCTCTTCTGAGAGAGACGAGATTGCTACTTGGAATGTCCAGATTAAGGAAAACATTGAACAGTTTAGAAAAGAGTTCCAGGAGCTGAATATGGAAAATGATGCCATGAAAACTTCCTTTGCTGATGCACTAAAGGGGAATGTGGCAGTAAAAGAGGCTGTAAAGGTGGTGGCACTGGAAAACATACAAACAGTTGACTATAAAGAGACAGTAATCGAAAAAATGAAAGACGTTGTGATGGAAAGGGCAAACCCACTCATCAAACAGGCACTTGATAAAGAGAAGACAGTGGTAATCTCAGGCATAAGCAAATCCCAGGAGCCAACATGGCAGGGGAGACTTGAAGAAAATAAAGCTAGGGTTGTAAACCTGATAAGAAAGCTTGGAGCAGTTTGTGGTCCTGAGGATATTGTAAACATACACCAACTAGATAAATATTCGAGGGAAGGAAAGTCGAGACCAACAAAAGTAACCTTTGAGAGAGGGGAAACATGTAGGGAAATATTGTTGAGAAAAAAAAAGTCTAAAAGACCTTCAAGAATTCAAAAAATTGTTCATTAGATGATACAGAACACAGGAAGAGATGGGAAAGATCAAAAACTTGTTGCAAGAGGCAAGAAGGTTAAATGATGAAAGAAATGAAGAAGAGAAGAAAAATTTCATTTCAGAGTTCTTCCAGATAAAGGGGAGATAAAGAAGATAATGACAGAAGATCAGGGGATGGGGCCTCATTAAGATTCGTTATACACAAATGCTCATGGATTAGCTTGTAAGGCAGTAGAATTAAAAGATAGGATTCACAACAGTAAGGCAGATATAGTAGCAATTACAGAGACTATGTTGAGTGAGGACATAAACAGTGTCACAGTTTTTCCAAAGGGCTTCAAAATATTAAGGGTTGAAAGATCTGAGAGGACTGGTGGAGGGATAGCACTGCTCATAAGTGAAAGGATTCAAGTTGAAGAAATAAACTTGGCTATAGAAAGTGAGTTCAAGGAATTTCTTGTTGCTCGCATAAATACTGGGTCAGAGAGCATTATAATAACTGTTGTATATAACCCACCTAGGAACCAGAATAGGCTTGAAGTTTATGAGGAAAGTCATATAGGACTATTGAAGTCATAAACTCAGTTGTTAACATGGCACGGGAGAATAAATGTAGGATTTTGATTATGGGACATTTCAATCATAAAGAGATAGATTGGATAAATCTTGACCCACACAGTGGTGAGGACTCATTTGGGGCAAGATTCCTAGATTGCGTACAAGGGAATTTCCTACACCAACATGTAATGGAATCAACGAGGGCCAGGGGTGGGGATGAGCCATCACTACTTGATCTAGTATTCACAGATAATGTGTTGGATATTGAAAAAATTTAGTATGAACCACAAATTGGAAAGAGTGACCACTGTGTGTTGTTGATGGAATATATCATTGAAGATATTCTGCCTGAGAGTAGAGGCACCGAGGACATGAGGAGGAACTCTCTGAAAGGAGATTACATCAAAATGAATGAGCTTTTTGCAGTTATTGACTGGAGAACCTTATTTTACAACAAATCTGTACAAGAAATGTATTACATCTTTTGTGAGAAATATGGGAAGATACTAGATTGCTGCATACCTGTCACCAAAGTAGGTGTAATTCATGCCAGAGAGAAATGGCTCGATAATGGGTGTAAAAGAGCTAAGGAGTGGAGAGACAAATGCTGGAAAAGGTATAGGAGGAGAAAAAACATAAATGCCTGGCAAACCTACAAAAGAGCAAGAAATGACTACCTAAGTAAAAGGAGAGAGGCAGAGAGAGACTATGAGAGGGACATCACCAGGAAGGCTAAAGAAAATCCCAAGCTTTTCCACAACTTTATCAGAGGAAAACTGAAGGTAAAAGAACAGGTTTTAAGGCTAAAGATAGCGGATGGAAGCATCACTGAGACGCATGAAGATATCTGCAAAGAATTGAACAAGGAGTTTCAGTCAGTATTTACAGTAGAAAATACCCCACCCCCTCAGATTGCAGTGATTGAAGCTCAAGGGCCGGTATTAGAGAACATCAACCTTACAGCCACAGAGGTATGCAAAGCGCTGATGGATTTAGATGTTCATAAAGCTACAGGTCCTGATGATATATCCCCTCATGTGCTTAAAAAATGCGCAAACTCAATATCAGTGGCACTAAGTATCATATTTAAAAAGTCACTGGAGTCAGGGGAGATTCCAAGATGCTGGAAACAAGCAAATGTGATACCTATCTTCAAAAAGGGAAGGAGGGATACGGCTCTGAACTATAGACCAGTTTCCTTGACCAGCGTAGTTTGCAAAGTTATGGAGAAACTACTAAGGAAACATATCTCTCTTCACTTGGAATCCTTCAACTTTTTGTCAGTGAGGCAACATGGCTTCAGAGAAGGTAGATCAACAGTAATAAACTTATTAGAATTTTATGATGAGGTAAGCCAAATCTTACAGGAAAGAGAGGGCTGGGCAGATTGCATATTCCTAGACCTCCAGAAAGCGTTTGACATTGTTCCACATGGGAGACTTATTAGGAAGCTGCAAGCAATGGCTAGAATAGGTGGAAATGTTTTGGTATGGATAAAAACTTACTTAGTAGGAAGGGAACAGAGGGTTAGAGTAAGACACTCAGAGTCTGAATGGAGAAGAGTTAGTAGTAGAGTTCCACAGGGTTCAGTTTTAGGGCCACTTTTGTTCCTTGTATATGTAAATGACCTACCAGATTTGGTAAATTCATTCATGAATATGTTTGCAGATGATGCAAAGATTGTGAAGAAAGTAAAAAACGAGAACAATGGTAGAGAACTTCAGGAGGATCTAAATAACCTGCATGAGTGGTCAGAAAAGTGGCTAATGAAATTCAATACTTCAAAATGTAAGGTAATGAGAGTGGGTACAAGTGCAAGAAGGCCCAAGCTTGACTACTCGGTGGCTGGAGTACAACTTCAAGAGACAGAAAATGAGAGAGATCTAGGAGTAAACATACTGGCAGATTTGTCTTCAGAAATACATATAAATGGCATAGTAAGGGCAGCATATGCATTCTTATCAAATGTAAGGGTAGCCTTCAGGCACATGGACAAGGAAATGTTTAGAAATATTTATGTAACCTATGTGAGGCCAAAACTCGAATATGCAGCCCCCTTTTGGAATCCACACTTGAAAAAGCACATAGCTAAGCTTGAAAAAGTTCAAAGACATGCCACGAAACTGGTGCCAGAAATACGCAATCTCAGTTATGATGAGAGGCTGAGGGAATTAGACTTACCATCACTCGAAGCTAGAAGATTGAGGGGGGATATGGTAGCAGTCTTTAAAATCCTTCATGGTTATGATAGAGTGGATAGGGATCGATATTTTGATATGGCTGGCTCTAGAACTAGAGGTCATAGTTTAAAGCTTCGTAAGAAAACTTCTTTGCAGGATGTAAGGAAATACTTTTTCAGTGTAAGAGTAGTTGATAATTGGAATTGGCTAAGCGAGGAGGTAGTTAATGCTATATCAATCCATAGTTTTAAGGACAAATATGATAAGTATCACTAAGTATAAAATGGAACCGATGAGGAGACGGGAAGATACGAGCTTTGGGCTCTTTCCCGTAAGCACAATTAGGTAAGCACAATGAGGTAAGCACATACATGCACACACGGTGTGAGAAAGAGAAATAGAGAGAGATACCTTGCAAAGGTCGGACAGTGAGGTCTCTTCATGCTTCCATTGTTTGTTCGCATAACAGTCGGATGCAAAGAAAAATCAAATGGAGAATTTATGGCTATTCATACTTGTTTAGCACTGCTGCTAAGATGGGTAGAGAAAACAACGAAGATTCAAAGAGAGGAATTCATATGCGCAAAATTTTGAGGAAATATAAAGGAAGAAGAAAGAAATGAGACACTAAAGGCAAGAAATATATGCGATTTAGTGCCAAGAAACCAAGAAAGGATTCAATACAGCAAGGAAAAACCAAAGCCGTTAGTACCTCACACCAGAGATATATTATTATTATTATTATTATTATTATTATTATTATTATTATTATTATTATTATTATTATTATTATTATTATTATTATTATTATTATTATTATTATTATTATTATTATAACTATTATTATTATTGTTATTATTATTATCATTATTATTATTATTATTATAATTATTATTATTATTATTATTATTATTATTATTATTATTATTATTATTATTATAACATTGTAAAGTTGTTCACCATTCAAATATATATATATATATATATATATATATATATATATATATATATATATATATATATATATATATATATATATATATATATATATATATATATATATATATATATATATATATATATATATATATATATATATATATATATATATATATATATATATATATACATATATATATATATATATATATATATATATATATATATATATATATACATTTATATATATACATATATATATATACATTTATATACATACATATATAAATATACACATATTTATATATACATACGTAAAAGTCAATTAAATGGGGCGGAGCGAGGGGACTGGGAATCCCCTCCTCTGTATTTACTTCCCACAAAAAGTCAAAGTATTTTCTTTGACTCAGCCACCCCCTTATTAGGGGGAATATGGCTTTGGTATATGGATGGATATATATATATATATATATATATATATATATATATATATATATATATATATATATATATATATATATATATATATATATATATACAGGTGAGAGTAAAATTATAAAAAAGAAGAAAAAATACACGTGAATGTAGACACTCACATATACATAAACATACATACCCACTCATACATGCATGTACATACATGCATATATACATAAACACAACACCATCTTATGAGATAGAAAGGCTTTCCAGTCTTTCCTTTTCTTTTTCCTCTAAATTCTGTTTATAAGTGAGAGAGAGAGAGAGAGAGAGAGAGAGAGAGAGAGAGAGAGAGAGAGAGAGAGAGAGAGAGAGAGAGAGAGAGAGAGAGAGAGAGAGAATAATTTAAATATGTTTAGGTAGGGGAAAAATTACATTTTCCATATTGAGTATACACTAAGTATAGGATATAAGTTGTTTATCAAAAAAGCGCACACAAAGTTCAAAGTAGCTAAAAAAAAAAATCTGAAATCCTTAAGCTTTTTGCACACTGTAATATAGTGTACTAAAGTGTTGCCCTTCACACTCACATAACTGGCATTATGTTTGTTCTTGGTGCACTCTACCAGTTTTCTCGCAACTCACCTTCTATATATTTCTGTAACCAAGTCTTACACTGGCAGCAATTCTATCAATGCCGCCTGTAAGCATTAAACCTGTGCTGTATTCGTGACTCAGCCATCTGAAGTTCTCGGGGAGTTGACTCAGCCATTTGAAGTTCTCGGGGGGTTGGATTGAACAGCTGTTTACATATTTTGAGTTTAGAAAGTTCTTGCTCTTTCATAATTTCATTATACACTTTTGCTTTGACATGATATAGTGTGATTATAGATTAAGCAGATGATGGTGCGTTCATCATTTGGTAGTTTGAGAGACTTGGAAAGCTAAGCCATTAAGATATTAAAGAGAAGGGGAGACAAAACTCCTCCCCGAGGAGTCCCCAGTGTAATTTCCTTTTCATTGGAATTAAGGTAGCCTTTGCAGTACATTTTAGAGGTTCGACCTCTTAGGTAACATCTAACGAGTTGTAGAAGTTTACCTTTAACCCCTAAAGTTGCTAAATGATCCCAAATAATGGTTTTATTTGCAATATTAAAGGCATTTTCCATATCTGAAAAAAAACAGTGACTTCAGATCAGTGCTCAGCATTTATAAATTCTACAAAACCCTCTTTGGTACTTTTCCCTTTCATAAAGCCATACAGATTATTTGATAATTGACCCTCGAGAGTGAAATCAAGCATACTAAGAAGTATTCTCTCAAAGGCTCTGCATAAGAATGATGTCAGAGATGGGTTTTAATTGTGTACTTTGTTTATTTCTTGAATTGGAATAATAATATTTTTTCCGTTGTTCTGAAAGTGTGCCATCATTATATGTAGTGCTGAATAAAAATTGAAGTGGATTAAAGCCATTACATATTTAATTATTAAGATCCCGGTTTACTTGGTACGCAATGCAATCCGATATCCAGATCAAAACTTAGCACGAGGGTCTGCCCCTCTCTTTTTATCTCTTACTTTATTTAATTTTTGTGCTTTTCCCTCCAATTCCCTTATATCCATAATCCCCTCTCCTTTTTCCTCTCCTATCCTATCCCATCCCCCCCCCCCAAAAAAAAAATGCAATCCTCCTCCAGAGAGGTACTCTTCCCGTGGGAGAGAGCAATGTCCAACTCACTTTTGGTTATGTAGTCAGTGAATCTGTCCTCTTTCATAGTTCTTGCAAGAGTTAGAGCATAAGGATAGGCAAACATCTGCTCCTATGTTGAGAAAATGAAAGAATAATATTTGGATTTTCAGGAATGTGTCAAACAATTTTTTTTAAGTATTTGAAAATATTTTATCAAGAAGAAAAATACTTTCGTGGAAGAGAAGTTCAGATGTTGGAGAGAATAAATTATTATTAATATTATTATTATTTTTATTATTATTATTATTATTATTATTATTATTATTATTATTATTATTATTATTATTATTATTATTATTATTATTATTATTATTATTATTATTATTATTATTATTACCGAAGTCAAATCTTAAGGTAAGGTGCATGTTACCAGAAAAATGCTTCATTGAAAAATTAACTAATTCGGTTAGTATTCATAAGAAGATAAGGAAATTCTTTGTGAATTTGAATAAAAACTTTTTCTATACTCTGTGAGACTCAAACGCAATGATGAAACCAACTCGGGGGAGGGGTGGTAGAGGATTATCGTGGGGTATATCATCGAGGATGATCTGCCTGAAAGCATGGGCAGTGAGGACACAAGGAAGAACTATCCGAATGGAGATTACAACAAAATCAAGAGCTTATTGCAATTGTTGACAGGACCTTATTAAACAACAAATCTGTGCAAAAATTTTTCGAAATCTTTTGTGAGGAATATGAGAATATAGTCACTTGTATACCTTCCTCCAAAATAGGAGTTATTCATGCCAGAGAGAAATGGTTTAATAATGAGTGTAAGAGAGCTAAGGAGTGGAGATACTAATCTGGAAAAGGTATAGGAGAAAATGCATAAATGCCTGGCAGACTTATAAAAGAGCAAGAAATGATTACTAAGTAAAAGAATACAGGCAGAGAGAGATTAGGTAAGGAATATCATTAGTAAGGCTAAAGAAATTTTCTAACTTTTCCACAGCTTTTTCAGAGGAGAACTGAAGGTCAAAGAACAGGTTTTAAAGTTAATGAAGGTGGATGGAAGCATCACTGAGACAAATGAAAAGATCTGTAAAGAATTGAACACAGAGTTTCAGTTAGTATTTACAGCAAAAACTACCCCATCCCCTAAGATTGCAGAGATAGGAGTTCATGGTTGGTATTAGAGAATATCATATTTTCATTGACAGAGATTATCAGAATATTGATGTAGTTAGATGCCCATAAAGCCACAGGTCCTGATGATATATCCCCTTACGTACTTAAGAAATGCGTTAAACTAATATCATTGGTGCTATTCATCATATTTGAAAAGTCACTGGAATCTGAGGAGATGCCAAGATGTGGAAACAAACGAAGTGGTAACTATCTTCAAAAAGCGAAGGAGGGTTATAGCTTTAATCCATAGGCTTATTTCCTTGACCAGCATAGTTTGCAAAGTTATGGAAGAACCACCAAGAAAACATATCTATTTTCACTTGCAATACTCAACTTTTCGTCAGTGAAACAACATGGCTTCAGAGAAGGCAGATCAACAGTGACAAACATATTAAAATTTTATGATGAGGTAAGTCGGATCTTGCAGGAAAGAGAGGGCTGGGCAGATTGCATATTCCTAGATTTTCAGAGGGCTTTTCATAAGGTCCCACATGGGAGACTAATTAAGAAGATGCAATTGTTATGTAGTAGGTTGGCCCATAGCACCAGCTGCCCTTTATGAAACTACAACTGAAGGGATTTTGAGACTTAATTAAGACTGTCCAGGACAGTTCGAAGCTAAGTCTTCCTTCAGTTACAGTTCTTTTTCTATACCTACGTCAACACCAAATATTCTTGGATATTCGTTACACATCTCTTATTATCCCTTCCCATTTGACAAGTCACAACACTTTACATCACTGTTTCTCTTTCTTTTATGTTTTCTTCGTGCCCAGGCCCAATTAGGTAGATTTATTTTTTTTTCACCCATCCTGGTGTCACAATCATAAAAAAGTAATGATGAGAATAGATGGAAATATCATGGAAAGGATTAAAACTTACTTAGAAGGAAGGGAACAGAGGGTAAGAGTAAGGCACTCAGTGTCTGAATGGAGAAGAATTAGTAGTGGAGTTCCAAAGGGTTCAGTTTTAGGGCCACTTTGTTTCTTGTATATGTAACTGATCAATTAGAGTATGTAAATTCATTCATGAATATGTTTGCAGATAATGCAAAGAATGTGAAGAAGGTAAGAGACGAGAACAATGGTAGAGAACTTCAGGATGACCTAAACAGTCAGCTTGAGTGGTCAGAAAAATGGCTAATGAAATTCAATACTTCAGAATGTAAGGAAATGAGAATGGATTCGTGTGTGAGAAGGCTCCAGCTTGAATACTCATAAGCAGGGGCAAAACCTCAAGAGACAGAGAATGAGAGAGATCTAGGAGTAAACATATTGACAGATTTGTCTATGGAATACCCATATAAATGCCATAGTAAGGGCAGCATATGCTTTCTTAGCAAATGTAAGGGTAGCCTTCAGACAAATGGACAAGGAAATGTTCAAAAAAATTATGTGACTTATGTTAAGGACAAAGCTTGAATATGCAGCCCCCTTTTGGAATCCACACATGAAAAAAAAGACATTAATAAGCTGGAAAAAGCTCAGAGACTTGTCAAAAAACTGGTGTCAGAAATACGCAATCTCAGTTATGAGGAGAGGGTGAGGGAATCAAACTTACGATCACTCGAAGCTAGAAGAAACAAGGGGAATATGGTGAGGGTTTTAAATTCCTTCATGGTAATGACAGAGTGGATAGGGATCGATATTTTTATATGGCTGGCACTAGAACTAGAGGTCATAGTTTGAAGCTTCGTAAAAGAACATCTTTGCAGGATGTAAGGAAGTACTTTTTTAGTGTAAAAGTAGTTAATAATTGGAATTCACTAAGCGAAGAGGTAGTTAATGCTACTCTATTCATAGTTTTGAGGACAAATATGATAAGTATTACTGAATGCAAAAATTGAATCGACCAGGAAACGGTGAGTTACAGTCATGAGGCTCTTCCCCTTAAGCACAAGTAGATAATTACAATTAGGTGAATACATACATGTGCACGCGAGGATGCACTCATAAACACTTACAAATGCACGCACACACATGCATTTATTCTATTACCAGTACTTCTACAGCAATAACAACAACAACAACAACAACTACTACTACTACTACTACTACTACTACTACTACTGATGATGATGATGATGATTATACCAATATTAATCATAATTAGTTTTGAATACCAGCCATTGAAATTATATTCCTAATCAGTTTCTTACAAAGCATGTCACATATATTATGTACGCATGTTCTTGTGTGCATTATTCTTATAATTACAAGTGCACACAACCGTGTACCTGTGTAGACGTAACATAGTGTACGCGTCCTTGGACTGTAGTGTACTTCACTCATTCATTGAATATAAGACTGAGGTATTGTCTTCGTATTAAGCATTTGAGATACAATATCTTCACTCGCAAATTTCTGCTTTTGTGCTTTAAATCATAAACAAGCACAATAGGGAGTAATCAAATGCAGTCTAGATGAGTAGTACAGAAAAATAAATAACTGTCGCTGACGGATGTCTGTGGGCGCCCTTGGAGTTAAAGTATATTTTCACATGTGGGCCTTCGGACGTTCGCCGGCGACCGCAGATATATTCCCCGTATTTTTCATCTTAAATAGTATGTTTACTCTCCACATTGCTTGTTTATTTTAGGGTTAACGAATTGTAAATGTTTTATACCTGAAAAATACGAAAATTAAATACGGACAATCGTTAAAGTATTCGTACAAAATTAGAAAAAAAAATTAAAAAGGTCTCTGCTTGCAGTGCTTAAAGTGTCTAATGTATGTGTGCTGATGGAGGGGGAGCGGAAATCTTGGTTCAAACCTGAACTTCCCTTCCATAGCCTTTTGTGGGCTCTTATAAACGTTTATATATTATATATCTATATATTTATGTATATATTTATTCGCGTTTTCATATATATATATATATATATATATATATATATATATATATATATATATATATATATATATATATATATATATATATATATATATATATATATATATATATATATATATATATATATATATATATATATATATATATATATATATATATATATATATATATATATATATATATATATATATATAATTTTTTTTTTTTTTTTTTTTTGAGTGTGACACCGGGACAGGCAGAAACTGCCCTCATCAACAAAGGCCCGGGCACGAGAATATACCAAGACGAAGGAAAAGAAAAAGGTTAAGGGCAAGGCAGAGATGAGGTAATGTCACACAAAGGAAAACGACAGACAGAAAAAACAGTCAAAGTAAAGAGGACCCAGAGATATGGAGGACTAGGCTCTGAGATGACGATAGATCTGCTTTTTGAAGGATGAAAGGTCATAAGAATTAGGAAAGACAGAAGGAGAAATAGAGTTCCAGAGTCTGGAGGTAGATGGAAAGAAGCAGTCGCTGCACCGACCAATCCGCGAGCTACAAATCTCCACACAGTACCTGTGATATGAGGCCACTTGGCGAGTGTTATGCGGCCTCGGCAATGGAGGAGGGATGCAACTCGCCAACTCATCAGAGCAGCGATGGAAGTAGTAGCGATAGAAAAGCGAAAGGGAAGATACCTTACGGCGAAGAGAGAGAGAACCCAGGTTAGAAATAAGAGAAGGATCATTAATGAGTCTGACTGCCTTAGATTGAATCCTATCAAGAAGATAAGTAAAGGAAGACGCACCCCAGATGTGTGAGCAGTATTCTAAGCAGGGGTGGATAAGACCTTTGTAAATTTTAAGTAACTGCAATGAGGAAAAGTAATAACGAAAACGAAACAAAACCCCCAATTTTTTGGATGAAGATTTAGAAATTTGGATTATGTATATATATATATATATATATATATATATATATATATATATATATATATATATATATATATATATATATATATATATATTATATATATATATATATTTATATATTTATATATATATTTATATATATATATATATATATATATATATATATATATATATATATATATATATATATATATATATATATATATATATATATATATATATATATATATACACACACATATATATATATATATATATATATATATATATATATATATATATATATATATATATATATATATATATATATATATATATATATATATACATACATAGATACACTCACACACACACACATACACACACATACATATAAATGGCATAGTAAGGGCAGCATATGCATTCTTATCAAATGTAAGGGTAGCCTTCAGGCACATGGACAAGGAAATGTTCAGAAATATTTATGTAACCTATGTGAGGCCAAAACTCGAATATGCAGCCCCCTTTTGGAATCCGCACTTGAAAAAGCACATAGCTAAGCTTGAAAAAGTTCAAAGACATGCCACGAAACTGGTGCCAGAAATACGCAATCTCAGTTATGATGAGAGGCTAAGGGAATTAGACTTACCATCACTCGAAGCTAGAAGAGTGAGGGGGGATATGGTGACAGTCTTTAAATTCCTTCATGGTTATGATAGAGTGGATAGGGATCGATATTTTGATATGGCTGGCTCTAGAACTAGAGGTCATAGTTTGAAGCTTCGTAAGAAAACTTCTTTGCAGGATGTAAGGAAATACTTTTTCAGTGTAAGAGTAGTTGATAATTGGAATTGGCTAAGCGAGGAGGTAGTTAATGCTATTTCAATCCATAGTTTTAAGGACAGGTATGATAAGTATCACCAAGTCTAAAATGGAACCGATCAGGAGACGGGAAGATACGAGCTTTGGGCTCTTTCCCGTAAACACAATTAGGTAATCACAATTAGGTAATCACACACACACTCACATATATATATATATATATATATATATATATATATATATATATATATATATATATATATATATATATATATATATACTCACACACACACACACACACACACACACACACACACACACACACACACACGCACACAATGGTAGAGAACTTCAGGAGGATCTAAATAATCTGCATGAGTGGTCAGAAGAGTGGCTAATGAAATTCAGTACTTCAAAATGTAAGGTAATGAGAATGGGTACAAGTGCAAGAAGGCCCAAGCTTGACTACTCGGTGGCTGGAGTACAACTTCAAGAGACAGAAAATGAGAGAGATCTAGGAGTAAACATACTGGCAGATTTGTCTCCAAAAATACATATAAATGGCATAGTAGGGGCAGCATACGCATTCTTATCAAATGTAAGGGTAGCCTTCAGGCACATGGACAAGGAAATGTTCAGAAATATTTATGTAACCTATGTGAATCCAAAACTCGAATATGCAGCCCCCTTTTGGAATCCGCACTTGAAAAAGCACATAGCTAAGCTTGAAAAAGTTCAAAGACATGCCACGAAACTGGTGCCAGAAATACGCAATCTCAGTTATGATGAGAGGCTGGGGGAATTAGACTTACCATCACTCGAAGCTAGAAGAGTGAGGGGGGATATGGTGACAGTGTTTAAATTCCTTCATGGTTATGATAGAGTGGATAGGGATCGATATTTTGATATGGCTGGCTCTAGAACTAGAGGTCATAGTTTGAAGCTTCGTAAGAAATGTTCTTTGCAGGATGTAAGGAAATACTTTTTCAGTGTAAGAGTAGTTGATAATTGGAATTGGCTAAGCGAGGAGGTAGTAAATGCTATCTCAATCCATAGTTTTAAGGACAGGTATTATAAGTATGACTAAGTATAAAATGGAACCGATCAGGAGACGGGAAGATACGAGCTTTGGGCTCTTTCCCGTAAATACAATTAGGTAATCACAATTAGGTAATCACACACACACACACACACACACACACACACACACACACACACACACATATATATATATATATATATATATATATATATATATATATATATATATATATATATATATATATATTGAAACAGCATCTGGGAGGACTGCATAAGTTACACAAGTCCCAACACACTATGTCGCAAATATTCATGCTGCAGAACGCACAAAGAAGCGTCTCCCATATAGGCAAAAAGACTAAACAAACAAATAAATAAATAAATAAATAAATAAATAAATATATATACACACATACACACACACACACACACACACACACACACACACACACACACACACACACACACATATATATATATATATATATATATATATATATATATATATATATATATATATATATATATATATAAACTACCTAATTGTAATTACCTAATTGAATTTTCTCCTGGTCAGTTCCATTTTGTACTTAGTGATGCTTATCATACTTGTCCTTAAAACTATGGATTGAGTAAGCATTAACTACCTCGTTTGTTTAGCAATTTCCAATTATCAACCACTCTTACACTAAAAAAGTACTTCCTTACATCAAGCAAAGACGATTTCTTACGAAGCTTCAAACTATGACCTAAAGTTTTAGTGCCAGCAATATCAAAATATCGATCCCATCCACTCTATCATAACCATGAAGGAATTTAAAAACAGTCACCATGTCCCTTTAATTCTTCTACCTTCGAGTGATGGTAAGTCGAATTCACTCAGCCTCTCATCATAACTGAGATTGCGTATTTCTGCTACCAGTTTCTTGGCATGTCTTTGAACTTTTTCTGGCTTAAGTACGTGCTTTTTCAAGTGTGAATTACAAAAGGGGGCTGCATATTCAAGCTTTGGCCTCACATAGGTTCCATAAACATTTCTGAACATTTCTTTCTCCATGTGTTTCAAGGCTACCAATGCATTTGCTAAGAAAGCATATGCTGCCCTTACTATGTCATTTATATGCATTTCTGGAGACAAATCGGCCAATATGTGTACTCCTAGATCTCTCCCATTCTCTGTCTCTTGGAGTTCTGTTCCTGCCATTTGGTAGTCAAGCGTAGACCTTCTTGCACTTGTACCTATTCTCTTTAACTCACATTTAGAAGTACTGAATTTCATTAGCCACTTTTCTGACCACTCATGCAGACTATTTAGGTCTTCCTGAAGTTCTCTACCGTTGTTCTCATCTCACATTCTTTGCATCATCTGCAAACATATTCATGAATAAATTTGCAGACTCTGGTATGTCATTTACATACAAGGAACAAAAAAAAAGCCCTAAAACTGAACCCTTTTGAACTCCGCTACTAACTCTTCTCCATGCAGATAATGATTGTCTTACTCTAACCCTCTGTTCCCTTCCTTCTAAGTAAGTTTTTATCCATTCCAAGATATTTCCATTTATTCTCGCCATAATTTGCAGCTTCTTAATGTCTCCCATTTGGGACAGTGTTAAATGCTTCTGGAAGTCTAGGAATATGCAATCTGCCAAACCCTCTCCTTCGTGTAAGATTCGGCTTACCTCATCATAAAATTCTAATAAGATTGTTACTGTTAATCTACCTTCTCTGAAGCCATGTTGCCTCACTGACAAAAAGTTAAAGGATTCCAAGTGAAGAGAGATGTATATTCTCAGTAGTTTCTCCATAACTTTGCAAATTATGCTGGTCAAGGAAACAGGTCTATAGTATAGAGCTGTTTCCCTCAATCCCTTTTAAAAACAGGAGCCACTTTTGCTTGTTTCCAGCATCTTGGAATATCCCCTGATTCCAGAGACTTTTCAAATGTGATACAGTGCGGCTGCTATTGAATTAGCGCATTTCTTAATAACATATTGGGATAAATCATCAGGACCTATAGCTTTACATACCTCTGTGGCTGAAAAGATAATGTTATTTAATACCCGCCTATGAGTTCCTATCTCAGCGATCTGTGTGTGTGTATGTATATATAGTTATTTATTTATTTATCTATTCATTTATCTATGTATTTATTTATATATATATATGTTTATTTATTTATTTAGCTCGAGTGAGAACTCTCTCTCTCTCTCTCTCATTCGCTAGTCGCATACAATTTCATGCCATCTCTTGGAATGCCTTTGGAATTAGACACTCTCCTAAACTCACTGCACTTAGAGCCTATGTTTATCGTCATCATCCGCAGGTTATTTTCATACAAGAGGCTTTTCCTGGTGGTGCACCACCAGGGGAGGAGGCTCCTATGCTCACAGGGTATGTTTCATATGTGCATTATACCAGAAGAGGACTCATTACCTACATTCATTCCTCCATACCTCACATGCTCCTTGGTTCTTCTGCACAAGTTGATATGACCTTTCAGCTCTTTGAAATCACTGTCGGGAATGGTACTCTTCGATTGTGCAATGTCTACTCTGCCCCAGGTGTGATTAATCTACCAGCCCTTCCAATACCTACAGACAGTGGAATGATCTATATGGGGGATTTTAACGCCAGACACCCCGCCCTTGGTGACTCATCTCTCACTCCCAATCGCGGTGGCAAGCCTCTGCTCGACTACATCCGCCGCTACCGCCTCACCCGCTGGGATACTGGTGGTGCCACACACGCTCGTGGAGGTACTGTAGATCACATTCTCACAGCTGGCCTTGTGGTACCTAATGTCTCCTGCTCTTCTATCCCTTCTCTCTTTTCTGACCATGTTGCCCTTAGCCTGAAATACTCCATACTTCAGACTCCAGCTACCCTCTCCCATCACCGCACCCGCATCTCTATCCCTCCCAAATACTGTCCCACTTATATTTCCTTTATCTCTCACCTCCTTCCCACTTTTGATCTCCTTTCTCCAGACAGCTTATACAACTCACTGGTGGATTCTACACATGACTTCTACACGCATTATGTTCTCAGACCACACGTTCCACGTCGCCCTGAGGCCCATTCCTGGACTTTGGATCAGCGTATTGCCCAGGCGGAAAGGACAGCTGTGGATGCTGGACTCTCCTTTCAAAGACAGCCCACCCCTGACCACCTGCACCAATATCAGTTGGCGAGGGATGATCTGGTTGCCCTGCAGAAGTGTGTGCACACGGAGTATTGGCAGAAATTTACGGATAGTATTAACCATCAGACTAGCGCTGGGACTATGTGGCATCTTATAAGGAAGGCTGTCAAGAAGAAACCCACCTGTGCTCTACACCACAGTCCACTTGAGTACGCTCAGGACCTCATTACTACCTGGTCAGCACAGTCACAAACTTGCAACCTTCCCGGGAACGTTCAAGAGGCACTCTCCACCCACCGCAGTGTTCGTAACCTCCGCCTAATGGGTGCATTACTACAGACGGATGAAGAGGATGACATCCCATTCACAGAGGATGAACTACGATGTGCTCTTGCTAGGATTAAGGCTACTGCCCCTGGGGAGGATGGTCTTACATATCAAGTTCTCCGTCTTCTTCAGAAAGTTCCTGGTAACCCCCTACTGCGGCTCTTCAATCTTTGCTTTTGCTTGGGGCATGTGCCCTCTGCCTGGACCAGAAGCACTATTATTCCTCTACCAAAACCTGGAACCGACAAATTTAGGCCTATCTCCCTCACCTCCTGCTTCAGCAAAGTGTTTGAACGCATCCTTCTTGCCCGGCTCATGCACCGTCTACAGGATAAACTCTCCCCCAGTCTTTATGGTTTCCTCCCACAACGGAGCACACATCACTGCCTCGCTGAACTCTACACCCGTCTTTCTCCCACCAGTGTGGTCGCCTTCCTGGACCTCAAATCTGCCTTCGATATAGCCAACAAGGAAATTATTCTTGACCAGCTGGTGGACTTTGGAGTTCGGGGGAACATACTGAAATGGATACGGGGATATCTCTGCAACAGAACATCAAGTGTCCTTTTTAAAGGGTCGTATAGCTCCTATGAACGGTTTGAACTGGGTACTCCTCAGGGGGGTGTGCTAAGTCCTTTTCTATTCAATATCCTTATGCATCGTCTACTCTCCCTCCTTCCTGTCATCCCCGGTACTACAGTTACCTGCTATGCGGACGACATATGCATCCACACGACCTCAACTCACGACCTTCAGCACATGCTCCATGACTTTTACGTGTCTGCTACCTCCTGTGGCCTTATTATCTCCCCAGAAAAAAGCAGGATTTTTACTTCACGCAACTGCAGAGCACTGCCCGCATTCGCCATGGGTGGTAATGTCATCCCTCACTGCACGCAGTACACGTATTTAGGTGCACCTGTCCGGATCACCCCAGCTATACCTGCTCGTCAACGAATTCATCCCTTTGTGAAGAGCCTTCTTGACCGTCTGGAGCCCCGCTTTGCACCTGTCAAGTGGCTTGCCAACAATGCTGCAGGAGTCTCCATCCCAGTGGCGAGGACCCTCTACATCCTACTACTTCGGTCAGTGGTTGACTATCTGTCTCCTGCCTTGTGTCAACTTCCTAAACCAGCTCTCGAGCCACTTGAAAAGTTCCAGAATCGAGTCATGAGATTTATCTTGGGATGTTCTCTCTCTACCCGTATTGTGAGTATGCAGTTGGAGCTCAACTTACCCCCTCTTGTGGAGAGGATTTATGCCAATGTGTCCTATTTTACTGTTAAGTGTCTTCACTACCCCTTTCTTGCTCCGTACTTCTCTGCTGTCATGAGGACGTCCCTTGATCCAGACGCACCCAGGCTCCCACTTCGAGCAGGAGGTCATAACCTTATCAGGGTGGTGAGTGACATTCTCCGTGGCCTTGACATCGACCTGCCAGTGCAGGCGGCTGTCCCAGATTTACCACCCTGGCGTGTCCCCCTCCCCGCTGTCACATATACACCGACCTCGAAGGATGTCTATCCCCCCTTGCAGAGACAGTTAGCTCTGGAGACTATCGCTGATGTATCCACGTCTGTCCCTGCAGCACACCACTTCTATGTTGATGGTTCTGTGCAAGCAGATGGGAGGGCGGCATGTGCTGTGTTTTCCCCCACCATGGAGCCGCCTGTGCCGGCTGATTCATGGATTGGCCGTAGACTACCCACCTCGTCGAGCTCCACCTACTGTGAACTGAATGCCATCTTGGATGCCGTGACTCTCCTTGTTCGACGACGAGTGAATGGGGTAATAATTTGTGACTCCCAATCGGCCCTACAAGCCCTATCCTCGCCAAGACCTATCTGTGGCCGTGCTGTGGGAGATATACTATGTCGCCTCGCAGCCGCTCGGGATGCTTCTCTTGTTGTGTCATTTGTGTGGACTCCATCCCACATTGGGCTGACTGGCAACGACACAGCGGATCGTCTTGCCAAGGCGGCCTGTATGCTGGATGGGCATGCTGTGGACGCTGAGCCCTCCCTCCGATGCCTACGTAACATCATCTACTCAGCTGGGTTTGCCATGACGGTCCAGCGCAGGGACACGGAGAGGGCCAACAGTGTGTCCATACAGCACCATGATCACTTCCTTCACAGTCGCTACAAGTATCGCAGACGCGGGTTAATGGTGCGGAAAAACAATGTAGTTAGTGCTCGGCTCAGAATGGGGTATCGGCCTTTATGGCAGGTCTCCCAGACTCTAGATATGCCACAGTACACCTCCTGTACATTATGCGACCGAACTAATGCTAACACTCTTGACCACTATTGTCTTCAGTGCCCCACAGTGAGAGATGTTTTACCACGAGGTCAGAACTTAATACAGATCTGCTCATTTTTACTTAATGATGACAACCTTGATGTTATTCTTGCTCGTTTTCCTCACTTTGGTGGCCATTAATTATATTGAATTATACATATATTTTCTGTATGTTGCTGTATAATTCTGTTTGTGCATTCTGCGTTTCTCTGAGCTTTACTTTTGCATATAATGTACTCTGTGCTGCCATTCTGTGAGTCGTGTGTTAGTATGCAGCAATGTTTTATCAATATGTACACCTCCCTGTAAACCATGTTCAATTCTTGGTTTTATATCCATTTGAAGCATTATTTGTATGAACTCATGTAATGTCTGACGCCTTGGCGCAATAAATTAATAAAATAAAATAATCTCTCTCTCTCTCTCTCTCTCTCTCTCTCTCTCTCTCTCTCTCCTCTCTCTCTCTCTCTCTCTCTCTCTCTCTCTCTCTCTCTCCTGACTCAGTTTTATAGGAATTGTTAGCTGTGCCGGATGCAACTTGAACTTTTTCATACTTCATTCCAGCTTCATCCTTCGTCTATATACGAACGCTTGTGAAAAAAATAGTCGCTGGCTTCACGTATTCATTACATGGTTGTTATTACCAATGCGGTAATAACAACCACTTCAGTAGCAATAACAATAACAACAATAATTATAACAGCAGCAACAGTGATAAGCTGAACAATAATAAGAAAAATGAAGAAAAATAATAATAGCAACAATAGCAAAAATGATAACCGCATCAACAAAAACAATAATAACAAAAACAGCAGACTTTAGCAATAATGTCATCAACAACAATAACATCAACAACAACACACTAGCAGCGACATTTTTTTTTCTTCAAAATGGCTTATCCCGTTGAAGTAAGCAGGGTGGCCACAATTGAAAAAGAGGGATGCTGCAACGCTTTTGCATACGTTGTACATCCTCTGTAATAGTGGTCGGGAATTTCATTCTTGGAGTCCTCTCTTTCCCTAGGAGGTGACTAAAACGCGTATCCCTATACATATGGGTCAACCAGCTCCATCCTCGTTATAATAATAATAATAATAATAATAATAATCCTTTATTCCAATGTACATTGGGTATTTAAATAAGATACATATATATTCCAGATAGACATCTGTGGTGTACGATATAGACATACTAAAACAAACAATCATAAGGATGAGTGTACCATTAAAATTTACAAGTAAAATCTTCCTTTAAGAGCAACTTCTTAAGATTATATTTAAAAGTATGCACTGAACCAGCATTTTTAGTTCTCTGGGAAGCTGATTATATAAATGAGGTCCACGAATGTTTATATCTCTTGAACCAATATCAGTTTTAGACCTTCGTACTAATAAATCTTCCCCTTGACGGGTAGTTAACCCGGTAACTGAGCTTACTGTAGAAAAATTATACAAGCAATCAGGAATATTGTTTCTTAGTATATTAAAACAAAGGTACATATATCAAAAACATATTTATCTCTAATCTTTATCCATTCTAGATCTTTTAAAACAGGAGAGAAGGTGTTGGGGGGGGGGGAACTTCTGCAATTGTAGAACTGGCAATCCCTTCCTCCTTAATTTATCATTTTTACTCAAGATAGCTGATGGCCAAACAACATTTTATATTTTTCTCTGACAAATTATATATTAATGAATGGACTGATGCATATATGATTCAAAAAATATGTACATATTTTTTTTTCTAAATAGCGTTAAACTAACAATGTTAACTTAGGCGATAATTTTCGAAAATATTTCAGCAAGCTATTGTCTAGCGATTAAACAACATGCACTCATAAAGTGCATAAACAAATAAATATGTAGTAAAGAAACAAATAAGCAGTACATTAATTGATTATTTATTTATTTATTCTATTTATTTATTAATGTATCTCTTTATTTGTGGATAAGTACATAAATAAACACACATTATTTAAAGACCGTAACGAAATGGGCCGATGTTTCTAACCCACAGAGACAGAGTAACAAACAGAATAATGAATATGATAAAGTAACTAGAGCATAGCTAGAAGTTCTTAAGATTCCTCTACCGAAAAGGCAGATCAATATACACCATGCAAAGCAGCTGTATGCACATTTGGAATTAACTAAAATGCCAAGACAGAAACGACAAGCAAATGCACTTGCAGACAATTTAATAGGGATAGCAGGTAGTCGCTGGTGCTATTAATAGGATTATAAGAAGTCGCTGAAAATATGCAGAGCATTGTTGACCGTCGATGAAGCTCTGCATAGAATTATAAGATGTCGTTGAGGTCATTCATAAAATTGTAGAAGGTCGTTGGACAAATTAGATGAGACGAGTTTTTTGGAATGTAGGAAGAAATTGAAACTCTTCTCTGGAATATAGGGAGTAGTTGAAACAATTCTTTAGATTGTAAAAAGTCGCTAGAAATACCCATAGGAATATCAAAAGCTGCTGAACCTATTCAATAAATTGTAGTAAGCCGCTAAACTACTTAGAGGATAGTAGGATGCCGCTGAAACTATTCATGGAGTTGTGGGAAGTCGCTGATTTATTCATAAGATTGTAGGACATCGCTAAAGCTATTCATATCATGACAAGTGGCTAAATTTATTCCTAGGATACTATTTGTAGGGTTATAAGAAGTCGCTGAAGCTGTTCATAGGGTATAGGGAAGTCACTGATGGCAATAATGGGTTGTAGGAAGTCAAAGATACGATATATAGGATTGTATATAGGACTCAATAGGATTATAGAAAGTCGCTGACTATACGTAGGATTATAAGAGGTCTATAGCTATTTGAAGGATATGCAGGAAGTATTCAAAACTATTCGTATGATTGAAGTTAGTTGCTGAAGCTATTGTTATGTTTATAAGAAGCAACTGTACCTATACGAAGGATTGTAGAAAGTCGTTGTTCATATCGTAGAATTGCAGAAATCCCTTATATTATTCGTAGGATTAAAAGAAGGTATTGAAACTATTCGATGGATTGTAGGATGTCTCTGAAATTACATGTAAAATTGTATGGAGATTGTGTGGCGTCGCACAGACTATTTATAGGAATTGGCTGAAACTATTTTTAGAATTAAAGGAAAACTCACTTAGGCTGGTGTAGCATACATGTAATATAGTGCCTAGTATCACACATAGCCTACGGAACTCTCCCATAATCAGTGGCATTAAACAATATGTTGTGCAACGTATCACACACAGCCAAGGGGACTGCATTTTAAGCTTAGGAAAATATAGTGCAGAGTAGAACACGTAGCTTACGGGACTAGACACAATAGCGTAAAACTATTGTGTAAAATATCACAAGCAGCCGACGACTTTTCACAGAAGAGTAGATATTGACATGTAACAACGTAGTCCCAAATTTCGCACACAGCTTACGTGATTCTGCTATGATACCAAAACACAATATAAGAGCCACGCATAGCTCTCTGGACTCCGCATAATAGCACAACACAATATAGTGCAAAATATCACACAATGCCTACGGGACTCATCATGAGAGTATGACGCAATTAGTACAAAGTTTATACATAACCTCCAGGGGTATGTGTACCATTAAAGCTCAGCCCAACCCAAACCTAAACCCGGTACCCCTTCCACTTAACCTTGGATAAAAGTAGGGCCAATCATTTTGTTCTTAGCAACGTCTCCGTCTTCCTGTATCTCTCCTACCGGTACAGAATGACAAATTCACCATGCATTATACATTTCTACAGCATTAGGAATAACTTCCTCATTCTTGAACACGGAAGACCAGAGATATTTAGTCTTGTCTTGTGTCTTGATTTGGGAGATGATCTTATGTACGAACAATATTACTCATAATAGTCTATTCGGGATAATCTGCTTCATGCCATTTCATATTTGGTATTAGGAAATAATCTTATATTTGACTAGGAAAATAAATTATGATTATTATTATTATTATTATTATTATTATTATTATTATTATTATTATTATTAGTATTAGTATTATTTCAACCGGAGGGAGGAAGGCTACAATATTTCCTCCATGTTCCCCTGCGTGTCGTAAGAGTTGACTAAAGGAGGCGAAGCGATGGAACTGGGAATTCCCTCAGCTGTATTTTATGTCCCCAAAGAGCCAGAGTATTTTGCCTTGACTAAGCCACTCGCTTTATAAGGGAAAATTGGCTCATGTATATAGATACAGATATATACATGTAAAGAAATGGCATCAGAGAAAGTCGCAAAATTTACACAGGTCTTGAAGAAACATTATGCTTCGAATGTCTCAGTTGAAGAGTGACGAGCCTCTCCTCCAGAAAATATTAATTGACATAAGTTTCCCGAAGACTTGGTGTGCGAGCTTTTGAAGACTTCAAGCCTCCATCGTCAGGCTGTTGAATAAGCACTGGTGAATGGAACTCTCTTGGAAAAACACGATGATTAGGAAGCCCTGCCTTCACGGGGATAAACAAAAAATAAAATAAATCTTATCTCCTAGGAAGCGGAGAGTTAATTTCACCAGTGCTTATTCAACTGCCAGACGATGGAGGCTTGAAACCTTCGAAGGCTCTTACACCAAGTCCTCGAGAAACTTGTGTCAAAGAATCATTTATGGAGGAGAGGACTGTCATTCTTCAACTGAAACATTTGAGCATAGTGTTTGTTCAAGGCCTGTGTAGATTTTGCAGCTTTCTCTGATGCCATTTCTTTATACTAGATGTAAAGAGATTCCCTTCCATCAATTTAGATATAGTTGTATGTCGTGTAGTTGATAGCCAGGTTCAAGTTCCGATCGGGGTAAAAATGATTCATATATATATATATATATATATATATATATATATATATATATATATATATATATATATATATATATATATATATATATATATATATATATATATCTTTTGTTTTTATTTACACGTAGAGTTATCTTTGCATAGTGAAAGAGTTTCACTTACATAATAAAAAATTTTCACCCTGGAGGCTAATTTTCAAGATTCCGGCTTTAATATGTCCTAATTGACAAATGATCATGTCTTTTGCTACTTTTAATTACTTTCGTTGATATATATATATATATATATATATATATATATATATATATATATATATATATATATATATATATATATATATATATATATATATATATATATATATTTATATATTTATATATATATATGTATATATATATATATATATATATATATATATATATATATATATATATATATATATATATATATATATATATATATATATATATATATATATATATATATATATATATATATATATATATATATATATATATATATATATACATATATATATATATATATATATATATATATATATATATATATATATATATATATATATATATAAATATATATATACATACATATATATATATATATATATATATATATATATATATATATATATATATATATATATATATATATATATATATATACATATATGAATAATTTTTTTTTTACCCCGACCGGGACTTGAACCTAGGACTTATAATTGCTAAGTCAAGGCGCTACCAACTACTTCACAGAAGGTTAAAAGGAATCCAACCTTATACCTTATATCTGCTATACTTAGGAATGAACGCATTCTGTCTGAATGCCACTATATTCATATTAAAGATTCCCCAACCTCACAATTGGCTTCATTCTCGCATTTAATTCAACTCCCAATCTCATTCGGGTCCAACAATAACCAAATAAATACATTACATATGTGAAAACATGAATCATTTTTTTACCCTGACAGGGAATTGAACCTAGGCCTTATAATTACTAAGTCAAGGCGCTATCAACTACACCACAGAAGGTTAAAAGGAATCCAACCTTATAGCTTATATCTGCTATGTTCAAGAATGAACGCATTCTATTTGAATGCCACTATGTACATATTACAGATTCGCCAACCTCACTCATGGCCTCATTTTCGCATTTAATTCAACTCCCAATCTCATTCGGGTAAAACAATATCCAAATAAGCACATTATATATGTGAAAACATTAATAATTTTTTTACCCCGACCGGGAATTGAACCTAGGACTTATAATTACTGATTCAAGGCGCTACTAACTACACCACAGAAGGTTAAAAGGAATCCAACCTTTAAGCTTATATCTGCTATACTTAGGAATGAATGCATTCTATCTGAATGCCACTATATTCATATTAAAGATTCCCCAACCTCACTTGTGGCTTTATTTTCACATTTAATTCAACTCCCAATCTCAATGGGGTCCAACAATAACCCAATAAGCACATTATTAAGTTAAAACATAAATATTTCTGAACATTTCCTTGTCCATGTGCCTGAAGGCTACCCTTACATTTGATAAGAATGCATATGCTGCCCTTACTATGCCATTTATATGTATTTCTGGAGACAAATCTGCCAGTATGTTTACTCCTAGATCTCTCTCATTTTCTGTCTCTTGAAGTTGTACTCCAGCCACCGAGTAGTCAAGCTTGGGCCTTCTTGCACTTGTACCCATTCTCATTACCTTACATTTTGAAGTATTGAATTTCATTAGCCACTTCTCTGACCACTCATGCAGATTATTTAGATCCTCCTGAAGTTCTCTACCATTGTTCTCGTTTTTTTACTTTCTTCACAATCTTTGCATCATCTGCAAACATATTCATGAATGAATTTACAGACTCTGGTAGGTCATTTGCATATGCAAGGAACAAAAGTGGCCCTAAAACTGAACCCTGTGGAACTCCACTACTAACTCTTCTCCATTCAGACACTGAGTGTCTTACTCTAACCCTCTGTTCCCTTCCTTCTAAGTAAGTTTTTATCCATTCCAAAACATTTCCACCTATTCTAGCCATTGATTGCAGCTTCCTAATAAGTCTCCCATGTGGAACAGTGTCAAACGCTTTCTGGAAGTCTAGGAATATGCAATCTGCCCAGCCCTCTCTTTCCTGTAAGATTTGGCTTACCTCATCATAAAATTCTAATAAGTTTGTTACTGTTGATCTACCTTCTCTGAAGCCATGTTGCCTCACTGACAAAAAGTTGAAGGATTCCAAGTGAAGAGAGATATGTTTCCTTAGTAGTTTCTCCATAACTTTGCAAACTATGCTG
>JAXCGZ010018956.1:77500-82500 GCA_037179515.1 Halocaridina rubra | reverse complement strand
TAGTTCCTTCTACTCAGACCATCCACACACCTAGTTAACTCATTCCAGAATTCATCCCGATCTTCCTCACATCTCTCACATCCTGGCCCATACGCACTAACAAAAGCCCAACATTCCCTACCTATCCTAGCCCTCACCCACATCAGCCTATATGAAACTTCTTTCCATTCCACTACCTTATTTACCATACATTCACTCAGCAATAATGTCATACCATCTCTGCTCTCCCCCTTTCAACCCCAGACACCCTACCCGTCACATCACCAAATGCCACTTCTCCTTTTCCTTTCATCTTCGTCTCACACAATGCCAATACATCCATCCTCCTCCTACCAAACATATATCCAATCTCACATTTTTTTATATATAAGGAACAAATGAGTGAAATTAAGCAAAGGTGTACTCTACAACAGACGAGCATAACTATTCATCTTTAAAGATAAGGAACCTATGAATATGAGCAATTACACTCCTATGCATTAATTTATTGCAAGGTTGGAAAAAAAATATTTTTTTTAATAATAATGAAAACAGAAAATATTGATAGTTTTCATTTAAGTAGTCACCATGGCTGAAGCGGTAGCGTCCACGACTTTAGGGCGTCAGGTCGAGGGGTTGCACCCCCGCTACGGTCTGAGGTTAGCATGGGCATGCATTCAGAGTAACGATTACATCTGCCAAAACAAGTCCTTCGCAAGAAGGCTGTCGTCCTAGCCCTTGGTTGAAAAGGGAGTCCGTGACGTAAAACACGCTTAGTGTTAATTTAAATCAGCACTGATGTTTTTACTCCACCGACCACAGTATTCCCCCCTAAAATGTTTGCAGGATAACAAACTAATAACTACAACTGTTGCTCTGGCATGTACAGTTATCCCTCATCTTAAAAGTTTTCATTAGGGCGCTTTTGAGTATACATGATTGGAAAAAAAAAAAAAAAAATCTAACCAAAAATACATTATAGCCATTACAGCACTTTTTTTTTACGTAACTTTAAGTTGTATGGTAAAGTTTAAGTAGAGAATAGTAACTTAGGCTTACTTCAGTCTCTACGGGAAGCTATGGAAAGATCACCTGCTAAGAACAGACACAGTTATCTAAGGGTTTGGAGTATATGCTCTTACTGACTTATACGGGAGTGGAACCAGTTAAGATGAGGGACAACTATTTATGGAAGCAAAAAGCGTTGGGCATATTTCTTAAAGAAAAAAAAAATATGCATAATCAGATCCTCTACACAACATATGAAACATGAGATCATTGTACAATTTTTCACCCTCTAAAAATAGAAAGCTCTAATACTTATCAACAGTCTCCAGATTTGATACTCTTCGGCAAAACTCCCATTGTTAAAACATACTATATTCTCTAGTTTTTCATCCTTTAAGATAAAAAAAAAAGTGACTAATATTGAATATATGCTCAGCAGAAATGCTTTTGAAGAGTCTGAATGCACAGAAATGAAGTAAACATGTACTTCTCAATACTCAGCCTTTGGAATTAAAGATGGAGTTAATAAAACACACGTACTGGAATTTTCTATGAATAGTCACAAGGTTTTGATGCCTTTTCCTGACCCAATTAGTTCCTGATGTTAGTATGTACAGAACGATACGATGAACACACCAGGTAACGATGCAACTGCCGTAAATTATTGCCGAAGAGAAGCACCTTTTTACAGTTTCAATATACTTCTACATGCAAAAATAGAGAGGGATTCTACAACATTTTTGCCAGTATGAAACTTTCACTGGTGCACTTCTTCCGTGGAATGACATGATGATAGTTGGAAGATATTCAAGAGAGCACTCACAAATATTCTGGTCTGCAGTGTGTCGCTGCTCGGGAGTGAGAGAACTGCCTTGTTATTTTCTATATTTTACATTTGCTAGAAAAAGGGAAGGTGTCAAAGCTATGGTAATTCTTTGCTCAAAATATCTCTATCTCTTTATCTTATGTTTGAACCTTTATTGTTTCTGAAACTGATATAAAATTGAAATAACCCGTAATTTCCCATCAAGGTAAATTTAAAATGTTAAACTCTTTGACTGACTTCTAATCAAGTCTCTATATCCATGAGCCATACCCCCCCCCTTATAATAGGGGTGGCTGAGCTAAAGCAAACCATTTTGACTCTTTGCAGGAACAAAAATACAGAGGAGGGGATTCCTAGTCCCCTCGCTCCGACCCATGTGGTCGACGTTTGCGACACGAAGGAAGCATTCTTATCCTCTTCCCTCAGGGGGAAACTAATCAAGTACCAGCATATGTAATATCTAAAAAATGCCCAAGGAGTAGAATTACATTCATTTCCAGTGCCATAACTTACTCAGCTGTATATATAACTAAATGGAAGTTGACATATTATCGTATATTTTAAAGAAATCATTCTGATTTAAATCAAATATATTATTTTTACTTTCATTTTAATCGCTTTAAATCAGGTGATATAAATCATTTGATTTAAATCATAACAACCATAATCTATTGAATAATTCATTTATGGTCATTTGTAAGACTGGCTTACTTTGCTCAAAATTAATATTCATATATACATATATACATATTTATATATAAAGTATATATACAGTATGTACATACATATATATATATATATATATATATATATATATATATATATATATATATATATATATATATATATGTATATATATATATATATATATATATATATATATATATATATATATATATATATATATATATATTATATATATATATATATATATATATATATATATATATATATATATGTTAGTATGTATATATATATATATATATATATATATATATATATATATATATATATATATATATATATATATATATATAGCGTCAGGTCTAGGGTTCGCGCCCCGTCACGGTCTGAGGTTAGCAAAAGCATGCACTCAGCGTAAGGATTACATCTGCCAAAACAAGTCCTTCGCAAGAAGGCAACCGTCCTAGCCCTTGGTAGATAAGGGAGTCCGTGACGTAAAACCGGAATATATATATATATATATATATATATATATATATATATATATATATATATATATATATATATATATATGTTAGTATATATATATATATATATATATATATATATATATATATATATATATATATATATATATATATATATATATATATATGTGATTACCTAATTGTGATTATCTAATTGTGTTTACGGGAAAGAGCCCAAAGCTCGTATCTTCCCGTCTCCTGATCGGTTCCATTTTATACTTAGTGATACTTATCATACCTGTCCTTAAAACTATGGATTGAGATAGCATTGTGTGTGTGATTACCTAATTGTGATTACCTAATTGTGTTTACGGGAAAGAGCCCAAAGCTCGTATCGTCCCGTCTCCTGATCGGTTCCATTTTAGACTTAGTGATACTTATCGTACCTGTCCTTAAAACTATGGATTGAGATAGCATTAACTACCTCCTCGCTTAGCGAATTCCAATTATCAACTACTCTTACACTGAAAAAGTATTTCCTTACATCCTGCAAAGAAGTTTTCTTACGAAGCTTCAAACTATGACCTCTAGTTCTAGAGCCAGCCATATCGAAATATCGATCCCTATCCACTCTATCATAACCATGAAGGAATTTAAAGACTGTCACCATATCCCCCCTTACTCTTCTAGCTTCGAGTGATGGCAAGTCTAATTCCCTCAGCCTCTCATCATAACCGAGATTGCGTATTTCTGGCACCAGTTTCGTGGCATGTCTTTGAACTTTTTCAAGCTTAGCTATGTGCTTTTTCAAGTGCGGATTCCAAAAGGGGGCTGCATATTCGAGTTTTGGCCTCACATAGGTTGCATAAATATTTCTGAACATTTCCTTGTCCATGTGCCTGAAGGCTACCCTTACATTTGATAAGAATGCATATGCTGCCCTTACTACGCCATTTATATGTATTTCTGGAGACAAATCTGCCAGTATGTTTACTCCTAGATCTCTCTCATTTTCTGTCTCTTGAAGTTGTACTCCAGCCACCGAGTAGTCAAGCTTGGGCCTTCTTGCACTTGTACCCATTCTCATTACCTTACATTTTGAGGTATTGAATTTCATTAGCCACTTTTCTGACCACTCATGCAGATTATTTAGATCCTCCTGAAGTTCTCTACCATTGTTCTCGTTTTTTACTTTCTTCACAATCTTTGCATCATCTGCAAACATATTCATGAATGAATTTACAGACTCTGGTAGGTCATTTACATATACAAGGAACAAAAGTGGCCCTAAAACTGAACCCTGTGGAACTCCACTACTAACTCTTCTCCATTCAGACACTGAGTGTCTTACTCTAACCCTCTGTTCCCTTCCTTCTAAGTAAGTTTTTATCCATTCCAAAACATTTCCACCTATTCTAGCCATTGATTGCAGCTTCCTAATAAGTCTCCCATTTGGAACAGTGTCAAACGCTTTCTGGAAGTCTAGGAATATGCAATCTGCCCAACCCTCTCTTTCCTGTAAGATTTGGCTTACCTCATCATAAAATTCTAATAAGTTTGTTACTGTTGATCTACCTTCTCTGAAGCCATGTTGCCTCACTGACAAAAAGTTGAAGGATTCCAAGTGAAGAGAGATATGTTTCCTTAGTAGTTTCTCCATAACTTTGCAAACTATGCTGGTCAAGGAAACTGGTCTATAGTTCAGAGCCGTATCCCTCCTTCCCTTTTTGAAGATAGGTATCACATTTGCTTGTTTCCAGCATCTTGGAATCTCCCCCGACTCCAGTGACTCCTTAAATATGATACTTAGTGCCACTGATATTGTGTTTGCGCATTTTTTAAGCACATGAGGGGATATGTCATCAGGACCTGTAGCTTTATGAACATCTAAATCCATCAGCGCTTTGCATACCTCTGTGGCTGTAAGGTTGATGTTCTCTAATACCGGCCCTTGAGCTTCTATCACTGCAATCTGAGGGGGTGGGGTATTTTCTACTGTAAATACTGACTGAAACTCCTTGTTCAATTCTTTGCAG
>JAXCGZ010018956.1:55000-57500 GCA_037179515.1 Halocaridina rubra | reverse complement strand
ATATATATATATATATATATATATATATATATATATATTTATATATATACATATATATATATATATATATATATATATATATATATATATATATATATATATATATATATATATATATATATATATATATTATATATATATATATATATATATATATATATATATATATATATATATATATATATATATATATATATATATATATATATATTTTATATATATATATATATATATATATATATATATATATATATATATATATATATATATATACACACACAAACACATAGGATTCACAACAGTAAGGCAGATATAGTAGCAATTACAGAGACTAAGTTGAGTGAGGACATAAACAGTGTCACAGTTTTTCCTAAGGGTTTCAGAATACTAAGGGTTGAATGATCTGAGAGGACTGGTGGAGGGATAGCATTGCTCATAAGTGAAAGGATTCAAGTTGAAGAAATAAACTTGGCTATAGAAAGTGAGTTCAAGGAATTTCTTGTTGCTCGCATAAATACTAGGTCAGAGAGCATTATAATAACTGTTGTATACAACCCACCAAGGAACCAAAATAGGCTTGAAGTTTATGAGGAAAGTCATATAGGTACTATTGAAGTCATAAACTCAGTTGTTAACATGGCACGGGAAAAAAATGTAGGATTTTGATTATGGGAGACTTTAATCATAAAGAGATAGATTGGATAAATCTTGACCCACACAGTGGTGAGGACTCATTCGGGGCAAGATTCCTAGATTGCGTACAAGGGAATTTCCTACACCAACATGTAATGGAACCAACAAGGGCCAGGGGTGGGGATGAGCCATCACTACTTGATCTAGTGTTCACAGATAATGTGTTGGATATTGAAAAAATTGAGTGTGAACCACCAATTGGAAAGAGTGACCACTGTGTGTTGTTGATGGAGTATATCATTGAAGATATTCTTCCTGAGAGTAGAGGCACTGAGGACATGAGGAGGAACTATCCGAAAGGAGATTACATCAAAATGAATGAGCTTTTTCCAGTTATTGACTGGAGAACCTTATTTTACAACAAATCTGTACAAGAAATGTATGACATCTTTTGTGAGAAATATGGGAAGATAGTAGATTGCTGCATACCTGTCACCAAAGTAGGTGTAATTCATGCCAGAGAGAAATGGTTCGATAATGGGTGTAAAAGAGCTAAGGAGTGGAGAGACAAATGCTGGAAAAGGTATAGGAGGAGAAAAAACATAAATGCCTGGCAAACCTACAAAAGAGCAAGAAATGACTACCTAAGTAAAAGGAGAGAGGCAGAGAGAGACTATGAGAGTGACATCCCCAGGAAGGCTAAAGAAAATCCCAAGCTTTTCCACAGCTTTATCAGAGGAAAACTGAAGTTAAAAGAACAGGTTTTAAGGCTAAAGAGAGCGGATGGAAGCATCACTGAGACGGATGAAGAGGTCTGCAGAGAATTGAACAAGGAGTTTCAGTCAGTATTTACAGTAGAAAATACCCCACCCCCTCAGATTGCAGTGATAGAAGCTCAAGGGCCGGTATTAGAGAACATCAACCTTACAGCTACAGAGGTATGCAAGCGCTGATGGATTTAGATGTTCATAAAGCTACAGGTCCTGATGACATTTCCCCTCATGTGCTTAAAAAATGCGCAAACACAATATCAGTGGCACTAAGTATCATATTTAAGGAGTCACTGGAGTCGGGGGAGATTCCAAGATGCTGGAAACAAGCAAATGTGATACCTATCTTCAAAAAGTGAAGGAGGGATACGGCTCTGAATTATAGACCAGTTTCCTTGACCAGCATAGTTTGCAAAGTTATGGAGAAACTACTAAGGAAACATATCTCTCTTCACTTGGAATCCTTCAACTTTTTGTCAGTGAGGCAACATGGCTTCAGAGAAGGTAGATCAACAGTAACAAACTTATTAGAATTCTATGATGAGGTAAGCCAAATCTTACAGGAAAGAGAGGGCTGGGCAGATTGCATATTCGTAGACTTCCAGAAAGCGTTTGACACTGTTCCACATGGGAGACTTATTAGGAAGCTGCAATCAATGGCTAGAATAGGTGGAAATGTTTTGGAATGGATAAAAACTTACTTAGAAGGAAGGGAACAGAGGGTTAGAGTAAGACACTCAGTGTCTGAATGGAGAAGAGTTAGTAGTGGAGTTCCACAGGGTTCAGTTTTATTGCCACTTTTGTTCCTTGTATATGTAAATGACCTACCAGAGTCTGTAAATTCATTCATGAATATGTTTGCAGATGATGCAAAGATTGTGAAGAAAGTAAAAAACGAGAACAATGGTAGAGAACTTCAGGAGGATCTAAATAATCTGCATGAGTGGTCAGAAAAGTGGCTAATGACATTCAATACTTCAAAATGTAAGGTAATGAGAATGGGTACAAGTGCAAGAAGGCCCAAGCTTGACTACTCGGTGGCTGGAGTACAACTTCAAGAGACAGAAAATGAGAGAGATCTAGGAGTAAACATACTG
>JAXCGZ010018956.1:35000-47500 GCA_037179515.1 Halocaridina rubra | reverse complement strand
TATATATATTTATATATATATATATATATATATATATATATATATATATATATATATATATATATATATATATATATATATATATATATATATATATATATGCACATGTATACATACATGTATATATGTATGTATGTATGTATGTATGTATGTATATGCCTACTTTTGATTGATGGAAAGAGCCCCAAGCTCGTAACTTCCCGTCTCCTGGTCGGTTCCATTTTGTACTTAGTGATACTTATCATACTTGTCGCTAAAACTATGGAAGGAGTTAGCATTAATTATCTCCTCGCTTAGCGAATTCCAATTATCAACTACTCTTACACTAAAAATGTATGTATGTATGTATGTATGTATGTATGTATGTATGTATGTACGTATGTATGTCAACTACTCTTACACTACAATGTATGTATGTATGTATGTTCATTTTGTTAGTAGATATCCTAGCATAAGTAAACTATCCATATAAAGACACGAAATTGTTATATATTTCTAGAACCTCTTATGCTTTCAAGAACAACAGTAAAAATGGCTTCCAACATGCACAGCTGAACATGCAACACCATATCAAGGTCAAACACAACTCTTGCTTTCTTTCGTAGCAAGAGTGATTTACGTACTTCATTTTATTACTTACGTCAATGATTACTAGTGTCTTAATAACAATAATAATATAATGTTAGGTTTACCTACAATGAGATTTCATTGTGATGTGGTTACGTTATTTATCTATCAGCGAATGACGTAGTAACTACCATACGTATCTTATTTAACAGTAATTTACCTATGTAAGTTAAATTACGGTTAATCTATTTAATTTAGACCTTTTTGTAAATCAGTGACTTAAGTGATTCTTACAAGGTATCTTTTACTAAGTGATTTAATAGTTATTTACATAAGTGAAATTAGCAGTGATTTCTTTATGTCAGCCATAGAGTTATTATGTTCAATATCAATCAATAGGTTATTCATGTGGCGTCATTTTAGTCATGATATGCTTCCATTAGTGGAATAGTAGTGACCAACTTAGGTGTTTTAACAATTCTTTCTCAGCAGTAGTCATTTAAATGTGATTTACTAATATAAGTGATTAAGACAGATTATATATATATATATATATATATATATATATATATATATATATATATATATATATATATATATATATATATATGGTTGATATAATGATGATTCGGTTTTACGTCTCGAACTCCCTTTTCTACTAAGGGCTAGGATGGTTGCCTTCTTGCGAAGGACTTGTTTTGGCAAATGTAATCGTTACCCTGAGTGTATGCCCTTACTAACCTCATATATATATATATATATATATATATATATATATATATATATATATATATATATATATGTATGTATGTGTGTGTGTGTGTGTGTGTGTGTGTGTGTGTGTGTGTGATTACCTAATTGTGATTACCTAATTGTGTTTACGGGAAAGAGCCCAAAGCTCGTATCTTCCCGTCTCCTCATCGGTTCCATTTTAGACTTAGTGATACTTATCATACCTGTCCTTAAAACTATGGATTGAGATAGCATTAACTACCTCCTCGCTTAGCCAATTCCAATTATCAACTACTCTTACACTGAAAAAGTATTTCCTTACATCCTGCAAAGAAGTTTTCTTACGAAGCTTCAAACTATGACCTCTAGTTCTAGAGCCAGCCATATCAAAATATCGATCCCTATCCACTCTATCATAACCATGAAGGAATTTAAAGACTGTCACCATATCCCCCCTCACTCTTCTAGCTTCGAGTGATGGTAAGTCTAATTCCCTCAGCCTCTCATCATAACTGAGATTGCGTATTTCTGGCACCAGTTTCGTGGCATGTCTTTGAACTTTTTCAAGCTTAGCTATGTGCTTTTTCAAGTGCGGATTCCAAAAGGGGGCTGCATATTCGAGTTTGGGCCTCACATAGGTTACATAAATATTTCTGAACATTTCCTTGTTCATGTGCCTGAAGGCTACCCGTACATTTGATAAGAATGCATATGCTGCCCTTACTAAGCCATTTATATGTATTTCTGGAGACAAATCTGCCAGTATGTTTACTCCTAGATCTCTCTCATTTTCTAACTCTTGAAGTTGTACTTCAGCCACCGAGTAGTCAAGCTTGGGCCTTCTTGCACTTGTACCCATTCTCATTACCTTACATTTTGAAGTATTGAATTTCATTAGCTACTTTTTTGACCGCTCATGCAGATTATTTAGATCCTCCTGAAGTTCTCTACCACTGTTCTCGTTTTTTTACTTTCTTCACAATCTTTGCATCATCTGCAAACATATTCATGAATGAATTTACAGACTCTGGTAGGTCATTTACATATACAAGGAACAAAAGTGGCCCTAAAACTGAACCCTGTGGAACTCCACTACTAACTCTTCTCCATTCAGACACTGAATGTCTTACTCTAACCCTCTGTTCCCTTCCTTCTAAGTAAGTTTTTATCCATTCCAAAACATTTCCACCTATTCTAGCCATTGATTGCAGCTTCCTAATAAGTCTCCCATGTGGAACAGTGTCAAACGCTTTCTGGAAGTCTAGGAATATGCAATCTGCCCAGCCCTCTCTTTCCTGTAAGATTTTGCTTACCTCATCATAAAATTCTAATAAGTTTGTTATTGTTGATCTACCTTCTCTGAAGCCATGTTGCCTCACTGACAAAAAGTTGAAGGATTCCAAGTGAAGAGAGATATGTTTCCTTAGTAGTTTCTCCATAACTTTGCAAACTATGCTGGTCAAGGAAACTGGTCTATAGATAAGAGCCGTATAACTCCTTCCCTTTTTGAAGATAGGTATCACATTTGCTTGTTTCCAGCATCTTGGAATCTCCCCTGACTCCAGTGACTTTTTAAATATGATACTTAGTGCCACTGATATTGTGTTTGCGCATTTTTTAAGCACATGAGCGGATATGTCGTCAGGACCTGTAGCTTTATGAACATCTAAATCCATCAGCGCTTTGCATACCTCTGTGGCTGTAAGGTTGATGTTCTCTAATACCGGCCCTTGAGCTTCTATCCCTGCAATCTGAGGGGATGGGGTATTTTCTACTGTAAATACTGACTGAAACTCCTTGTTCAATTCTTTGCAGATCTCTTCATCCGTCTCAGTGATGCTTCCATCCGCTCTCTTTAGCCTTAAAACCTGTTCTTTTAACTTCAGTTTTCCTCTGATAAAGCTGTGGAAAAGCTTGGGATTTTCTTTAGCCTTCCTGGTGATGTCCCTCTCATAGTCTCTCTCTGCCTCTCTCCTTTTACTTAGGTAGTCATTTCTTGCTCTTTTGTAGGTTTGCCAGGCATTTATGTTTTTTCTCCTCCTATACCTTTTCCAGCATTTGTCTCTCCACTCCTTAGCTCTTTTACACCCATTATCGAACCATTTCTCTCTGGCATGAATTACACCTACTTTGGTGACAGGTATGCAGCAATCTACTATCTTCCCATATTTCTCACAAAAGATGTCATACATTTCTTGTACAGATTTGTTGTAAAATAAGGTTCTCCAGTCAATAACTGCAAAAAGCTCATTCATTTTGATGTAATCTCCTTTCGGATAGTTCCTCCTCATGTCCTCAGTGCCTCTACTCTCAGGAAGAATATCTTCAATTATATACTCCATCAACAACACACAGTGGTCACTCTTTCCAATTGGTGGTTCATACTCAATTTTTTCAATATCCAACACATTATCTGTGAACACTAGATCAAGTAGTGATGGCTCATCCCCACCCCTGGCCCTTGTTGGTTCCATTACATGTTGGTGTAGGAAATTCCCTTGTACGCAATCTAGGAATCTTGCCCCAAATGAGTCCTCACCACTGTGTGGGTCAAGATTTATCCAATCTATCTCTTTATGATTAAAGTCTCCCATAATCAAAATCCTACATTTTTTTTCCCGTGCCATGTTAACAACTGAGTTTATGACTTCAATAGTACCTATATGACTTTCCTCATAAACTTCAAGCCTATTTTGGTTCCTTGGTGGGTTGTATACAACAGTTATTATAATGCTCTCTGACCCAGTATTTATGCGAGCAACAAGAAATTCCTTGAACTCACTTTCTATAGCTAAGTTTATTTCTTTGACTTGAATCCTCTCACTTATGAGCAGTGCTATCCCTCCACCAGTCCTCTCAGATCTTTCAACCCTTAGTATTCTGAAACCCTTAGGAAAAACTGTGACACTGTTTATGTCCTCACTCAACTTAGTCTCTGTAATTGCTACTATATCTGCCTTGCTGTTGTGAATCCTATCTTTTAATTCTACTGCCTTACCAGCTAATCCATCAGCATTTGTGTATAACAATCTTAATGAGGCCCCATCCCCTGATCTTCTGTCATTATCTTCTTTATCTCCCCTTTGTCTGGAAGAACTCTGTAATGAAAATTTTTCTTCTCTTCTTCATTTCTTTCATCATTTAACCTTCTTGCCTCTTGCAACAAGTTTTGATCTTTCCCATCTCTTCCTGTGTTCTGTATTGTCTAATGAACACTTCTTTGAATTCATGAAGGTCTTTTAGACCTTTTTTCTCAACAATA
This sequence comes from Halocaridina rubra, assembly GCA_037179515.1. NCBI lineage: Eukaryota > Metazoa > Arthropoda > Malacostraca > Decapoda > Atyidae > Halocaridina > Halocaridina rubra. The sequence continues at coordinate 42,939 of JAXCGZ010018956.1, read as the reverse complement.
TTTCCCTACATGTTTCCCCTCTCTCAAAGGTTACTTTTGTTGGTCTCAGCTTTCCTTCCCTCGAATATTTACCTAGTTGGTGTATGTTTACAATATCATCAGGACCACATACTACTCCAAGCTTTCTTATCAGGTCTACAACCCTAGCTTTATTTTCTTCAAGTCTCCCCTGCCATGTTGGCTCCTGGGACTCGCTTTATGCCTGAGATTACCACTGTCTTCTCCTTATCAAGTGCCTGTCTGATGAGTGGGTTTGCCCTTTCCATCGCAACGTCTTTCATTTTTTCGATTACTGTTTCTTTATAGTCAACTGTTTGTATGTTTTCCAGTGCCACCACCTTTACAGCCTCTTTTACTGCCACATTCCCCTTTAGTGCATCAGTAAAGGAAGTTTTCATGGCATCATTTTCCATATTCAGCTCCTGGAACTCTTTTCTGAACTGTTCAATGTTTTCCTTAATCTGGACATTCCAAGCAGCAATCTCGTCTCTCTCAGAAGAGAGCAGTGAACTAACATCTAATTCCTTTAGGTTGTCATTCAGCTGTTTGTTTTTATCTTCTTGTTTAGAAAGTCTAGATTCTAGTTGACTCTTTTCCCCTTCCAGCTTCTTTATTCTTTTTTCTAGTTCCTTTCTCTCCTGCCCTTATGCTTTATTTGCTTCCTCCAAAGATCTTATTTGCTCTCTGAGTGTTTCATTCTCTTTCATTTCTCCATCCATATTCTGAATTTTATCATCAAGGCTTATAACCATTTCCTCTAAATTCTTGATTTTCTGTTTGAGTCTCCTGATGGCTACCCCTCCTACCGACCCATGGATGGGAGAGGTTTGGGACAGAGATGGCGTCATTTTTATGTTCTCTCTCTCACAGAATATAGAAAGAAGACGAGAAAGAGGAAAAAAAAAAGAGAAAAAACTTTTAATTAAGCTTCACACCGAATTTTTATATCTCCATATAAGTGCTATTTAGTGACTCAGTTTATCTCTTTTCTGGTAACACACATCTTAACTTGAAAACTTGACCATGGTAATTTAAGGATTAAAAGAAAAAAAAATGCAACAAAACAAAAGTCAAACCTGAAGGAAAAATTCGAACCTGTGTCTGAGGTGGCACCCACCTGTTTCTGCTATATATTCTTCCTAACTGATAAACTCACTTGCTAACCAAGGTATGTTATCACAAGATTAGACTTTACATTTAACTCAATATATATACAAAATAAAAACAAAATAATAAAAGAGAAAGCTAAAAGAAAATAAAAATAAAATGAAGAAAATAAGACAGCTGTACTACTTGGCAACTTAACTCAGTACTGTTGACAGGTGGATATTTTTTTTTTTTTTACTTATTCAATTATTTCGTGTATCAAACTAACTAACAAGTTAATATAAATGGGAAGGATACTGATTTTAACAATATATGGAACCACAGGATCAGGTAAATAGCTTAAGAGCTTTCCCCAGTTTACACAAAAAATTAGGTAATGTGATGTGATGGCTTCACCTCTGGCAACTCTTCTAAATTTCCTTCAAGGCAGAACTGGACGGCAGCTTCTCTCTCCCTTCACGAAAAATGTTCTCAATTTTTTTTTCCTTTAATATTTTGGACAGTCTCGTCATACAACAAATATAAGTTTTGTACTCACAATACTCTGCAGGATTTCAGATTTAGGGAAATTATGGTAAAGTTTTCCACTAAGCACTTAGTCACTCGAAACAATTAAAAATTTAAGAGGAGCAGTTCCGTGTGTCACTGAACGCGCGGTGTGTGTGTGTGTGTGTGTGTGTATTACAGCATGATCCTTATCATAAGAATTTCTGTGAGGCACATATTGAATACACCTTCAACTGGGCGTCCATGACCTCGAAGCTATGACACTTGTACATTCAGTTTTATGAAGACTGAAGACTTTAGGATTGACCAGTCAAAATATGAGCGAGTTAGAGGCTCCAACCTACGGAACCATTTTAAGTTTCCTTTCTATTTTAAGAGATATTTGCTTGATTTGCTCGTTGTAATGTCTTGAATATATGAGTTTCATATATCCTATATAGATATATCAAATTCTTAAATATATCAGCTGATGTGTCTTGATTGTGCTCAATGCAATTTGTCTATGATGAAGTCAGTCGCATGGACTTGCTTTTCTTTCTTTTACACAGATTTTCATATTTTTTCTGGAGTGATTAGTCACAGACTTCCTAGAATGATTACTGCTGTTGCTGATACCTTCTTTTCTTTTCTTTTTTTTAATTATATATATATATATATATATATATATATATATATATATATATATATATATATATATATATATTATATATATGTATATATATATATATATATATATATATATATATATATATATATATATATATATATATATATATATATATATATATATATATATATATATATATATATATATATATATATATATATATATATATATATATATATATATATATATATATATATATATATATATATATATATATATATATATATATATATATATATATATATATATATATATATATATATATCTATATATATATATATATATATATATATATATATATATATATATATATATATATATATATATATATATATATATATATATATATATATATATCTATATCTATATATATATATATATATATATATATATATATATATATATATATATATATATATATATATATATAATTAGGAATTATTCTTCATCCATATTTGCAAGAAAGTGTTACATTAGTCCAGTGTATCAGTGACAGGCTCATGGGTTTAAAAGTCGTGAAGGATAGGAGAGTATGGCATATCATCTCGGCTTACGCTCCTCAACAAGGGTGTATTGAGGAGGAGAAGGAGAAATTCAGGGAGAAACTAGAAGAATATATAGAAGGAGTTCCAAGAAGTGAACTACTAGTGTTAGCGAAGGACATGAATGCCCATGTAGGAGAGAGTTCTGATGGCTTTGAAGGAAAAGGGTTTGGAAGAAGGAATCAGGAAGGTGATATATTTTTGGAATTAGCAGAAGCTATGAATCTGGTCGTAATGAATACATAGCTTGAGTACAGGAGAAGTCATCTGGTAACATACAAAAGTGGACAAAATGAAACACAACTTGATTATATTCTGATAAGGGAAGAGGACAAGAAAATCATTATGGATTGTAATGTTATGCCAAATGAATCTGTCGTAAGTCAACATAAACTGGTAGTGGCAGATTTTAGGTCAAAATTAGTGAAGTGTAGAAAACCCCCAGCCTTGAATAGGAGGATCAAAACTTGGAAGCTGAATGGGGAGAAGGCAGTAGAGTTCAGAAATGAAGTGGAAAGAGCACAAGAAGAGAGATATGTGAATGGAATACCAGATTCACATGAAGGGATATGGGTTGATATGAAGGAGATTGTGGTTCCAGCAGCAGCAGAGGTGTGTGGCAGGACAAGTGGTAAGCAGCAGCAAGAGCAAGAAAAAGAAACATGGTGGTGGAATCAAGATATTCAAACAGCTGTGAAGGAGAAGAGTAAAGCCAGATGAACCTGGGAAGAAAATAACAACCACCAAACAAGAGAAGAGTACAGACGAACAAAGAGAGTAGCAGAGAGAATGGTAGCCATTGCAAAGGGAGAAGCAAAGAGAGAGTGGTATGAGATGATGGGAACACCAGAGGGAGAAAAGATGATTTACAAAATTGCAGAATCGAGAAGAAAAAACAGGCAGGACGTAGGAGAAGTAGGAATCATAAAAGATGAAAATGGGAATATCCTAATAGAGGAAGGAGAAGTCAAGAGAAGGTGGAAAGAATATTTTTCACATCTTTTAAACATTGAAAACGATTGTGAAGAACTAGAAAATGTCCCTCCAGTAGAAGGACCGATAGCAAACATCAGTGAAAGTGAAGTAGAAAATGCTATAAAGAAAGGAAAATCAAATAAAGCTGCAGGAAAGTCAGAGGTAACACTAGAAATTATCAAAGCTTTGGGAAATCTAGGAAAAGAGTGGGTGCATACACTGTTGGAAAGATCTGGGATGTAGAGGAAATGCCAAGGGACTTGAATGATAGTTGGATGATTAAAATATATAAACAGAAAGGAGACGTGTTAGATTGTGGGAACTACAGGGCAATAAAGCTTTTGGAGAATGTATTTAAGATATTAGAAAGATTAGTAGAAGGAAGGTTGAAAGTCTTGATAGATATACGTGACCAGCAGTTTGGATTTGTGAAAGGGAAGAGCACAGTGGATGCAATTTTTATAGTAAGCCAAGTCCAAGAAAAGTATTTAGAAGGAAATAGAAAAGTTTACATGTGTTTTGTGGAACTTGAAAAGGCGTATGATAGGGTACTGAGAAGAGTGATGTATTAGTGTTAGAGAAAGAGAGGAGTACCAGAGAAGTTAGTAAAAATAGTGAAGATGATGTATGAGGGGGCAGGAACCACCTTACAGACAAAGTATGGGGAGACTGAGGCATTCCCTGTGGAGGTTGGCCTCCATCAGGGATCAGCTCTGAGTCCGTTCTTGTTCCTCTTTGTTATCGACACTTTGACAAGAGAGTTAAGAAATAATGAAGAGCTGTGGGAACTTATGTTTGCCGATGATTTAGTCATTATAGCAGACACAGAAGATGAAGTGCAAGAAAGGTTTTTAGCATGGAAAAGGGCCCTCGAAAAGAAAGGATTGAAATTAAACCCAGGAAAGACAGCTAATGGTTAGTAGTAAAGGAGGTCAGGAAGAGGTAAACCTCCAATTGGAAGATGGTACAGTGCTAAGTCAGAGCAGTGAATTTAATTACTTGGGATCAGTATTAACAGAGGAGAGAGGTACGGAGAAAGCAGTGAGACAGAGAGTGAGGGAAGCATGGCGAATATGGAAAGAAGTGACTGGAGTTATCTTAGACAAGAAAATGCCTTTAGAACTCAGAATGAAGGTATACAAGACAGTGGTCAGGTCTGTACTGCTATATGGGGCAGAAGCTTGGTCACTTAGGAGGAGAGAGGAGGGACTGTTGGATAGAATAGAAATGAGGATGGTTAGATGGATTGCTAGAATATCATTACTGAAGAGGAGGGAGAGTCGAGATATAAGATGAATATGTGGAATTTGTAATGTCATAGAGAATGCTAGGGAAGATTGCTTGAGATACTATGGCCATGTAGTAAGAAGGGAGGAGGAACCAATCAGGAGAGCTAAGAACATGCCTGTGATAGGGAGAAGGAGTGTGGGGTGCCAGTGGATCAGATGGATGGACGTGTGGGGAGGGATATGGTTGAAGTTGGATTGGAGGAGGGAGATGCAAGGGATAGGAACAAGTGGAGGAAGTTGACTCAAGCGGTCGACCCTGCTATTCAGTGGAATTAATAAGGTCGAAGGAAGAAGAATAGCCCCAGCGAATTCAATGTGTGTCATAAGAGGCGACTAAAAGTGGACGGCGAGAGGGGACTAGGAATCCCCCCCATGTATTTACCTCCTGCGAGACGTCAAAGAAGAAGGGGAGAAGAGGGGAGAATAACTTCTCCCAAAACTCTAGTTTTGAGGTGTCTAAATGTGCGTGGTTGTAGTACGATAGAGAGCACAAGGTGTGATATTGGATATATGTTTGGTAGGAAGAGGATGGATGTATTGGCATTGTGTGACACGAAGATGAAAGGAAAAGGAGAAGTGGCATTTGGTGATGTGACAGGTAGGGTGTCTAGGGTTGAATGGGGGAGAGCGAGAGGTGTGGCATTATTGTTGAGTGAATGAATGGTAAATAAGGTAGTGGAATGGAAAGAAGTGTCATCTAGGCTGATGTGGGTGAGGGCTAGGATAGGGAGGGATTGTTTGGCTTACGTTAGTGCATATGGGCCAGGATGTGAGAGAAGTGAGGAGGAGCGGGAAGAATTCTGGAATAAGTTAACTAGGTGTGTAGATGATCTGAGTAGAAGGAACTATGTAGTTGTTTTGGGTGACTTGAATGCCAGAGTGGGTGATGGAGAGGTAGAAGGTGTTGTAGGAAATTATGGGGTACCAGGTGGGAATGAGAGTGGTGAGAGACTGTTAGATATATGTGTGGAGCAAGAGTAGGTGATAGGTAATAGTTTTTCAAGAAGAAGTTAATAAATAAGTATACATGGATGAGAGTGGCAAATAGAAGAGTGAAAGAAAGAGCATTGATGGATTATGTGTTGGTAGCAAAGAGCATGATTGGTAGAGGGAAAGATGTGTATTCATTTAGGGGTGTGGCTGCTGTTTTTTGGTTGAAGCAAAAGTGGTAATAGCAAAAGAGTGGGGAAATAGAGTGGGGGGATGTAGAAGGGAAATGTGAAAATGGAAGAGTTGAAAAAGCCAGAGAAGAGACAGGAATATCAGGACAGGTTGAAAGTGGCATATGACAGGGTGAAAGAGAGAGAAGTTGGGGAGTTAGAGGAGGAATGTGGGTTAATGAAAGAATATTTTATGGGACATGCAAGTGATGTGTGTGGAAAGAGGTTTGTTGGAGGTAGCATGAGGAGGGGCAGCGAGTGGTGGAATGAAGGGGTGAAAATGAAGGTGGAAGAAAAAAAGAGGGCTTTTGAGGAATGGCTGCAGTTTAAAAGTAGGGTGAAGTATGAGAGATATAGGGAAAAAAGTGTGGAAACCAAATGAAGGTCGAGGAAGAGAAGAGGTTGGCAAATGTTAGGTGAGGACAGGATTTAGTAGGTCATATGAGGAGAATAAAAAGCTTTGGAAAGAAGTGAAGAGAGTAAGGAAGGGTGGATCGAGGATGGAAGAGACAGTGAAATATGTGAATGGACAGATGTTAAGCGGGAACAAAGCAAGGAAAAGATGGGCAGAATATTTTGAGTGCTTTCTGAATGTAAAGATAGAGAGGAAGCTATAGTGGCAGTGGGGAGTGGTCAAGTGCCAGTAATGGGAGATGAAAATAAGAGAGAGATTTCAAGAGAGGAGGTGAAAAGGGCAGTGTATGAAGCATTGAAGCGAAAGCAGGTGAAGCACCTGGAATGGATGGTGTGAGAGCGGAGATGTTGAAAGAAGGGGGTGTAACTGCATTGGAATGGTTAGTGAGAGTGTTTTATATATGCTTTATGTTGTCAATGGTGACAGTGGAATGAGCGATTACTTGTATAGTGCCCCTATACAAAAGTAAGGGAGATATGTATGAATGCAGTAATTTTAGGGGTACAAGTTTGTTGAATGTGGTAGTAAAAATGTATGGCAGGATACTGGTTAATAGGATTAGGGATCAGACAGAAAATGTGATCGTGGGAGTGCAGAGTGGTGTTAGGAGAGGTAGAGGTTGCATAGATCAGATTTTTATAGTATAGTTAGGCAGTTATGTGAGAAATATTTAGCAAAGGGTAAGGGTGTGTATTTTGCATATTTGGATCTGGAGAAAGCGTATGATAGAGTTGATAAAGAGGCAATGTGGAAAGTTTTGAGATTATATGGAATTAATGAAAAATTGTTGCATGCAGTGAAGAGTTTGTATGAGGGCAGTAGAGCTTGTTTTAGGGAAGGAAATGAAGTGAGTGAGTGGTTTCCAGTGATTGTGGGACTGAGACAGAGGTATGTGACGTCACCATGCCTGTTCAATTTGTATATTGGTGGAGTCGTAAGAGAGGTGAATGAGCGAAGTGTGCGAGGTCGAGGTTTGAGAATGGTAGATGGGGATGATAACGAGTGGGAGCTGAATCAGTTGCTGTTTGCAGATGATACTGTGGTGGTGGTAGATTCAGAGGAGAAGCTGAGTCAGTTAATGTCAGAATTTGGAATGCTGTGTGAGAGAAGGAAGTTGCGAGTGAATGAGTGAAAGAATAAGGTTATGAGGTGTACAAGAAATGAGGATGGTGCTGGATTGAATGTTAAGTTGAATGTAGAGACACTTGAGGAAGTTTATCAGTTTAAGTATTTAGGCTCGGTTATAGCTGCAAATGGTGGAATGGAAGCAGATGTGT
>JAXCGZ010018956.1:15000-22500 GCA_037179515.1 Halocaridina rubra | reverse complement strand
ACTCGGTGGCTGGAGTACAACTTCAAGATACAGAAAATGAGAGAGATCTGGGAGTAAACATGCTGGCAGATTTGTCTCCAGAAATACATAAAAATGGCATAGTAAGGGCAGCATATGCATTCTTATCAAATGTAAGGGTAGCCTTCAGGCACATGGACAAGGAAATGTTCGGAAATATTTATGTAACCTATGTGAGGCCAAAACTCAAATATGCCGCCCCTTTTGGAATCCACATTTGAAAAAGCACATAGCTAAGCTTGAAAAAGTTCAAAGACATGCCACGAAACTGGTGCCAGAAATACGCAATCTCAGTTATGATGAGAGGCTGAGGGAATTAGACTTACCATCACTCGAAGCTAGAAGATTGAGGGGGGGATATGGTGACAGTCTTTAAATTCCTTCATGGTTATGATAGAGTGGATAGGGATCGATATTTTGATATGGCTGGCTCTAGAGCTAGAGGTCATAGTTTGAAGCTTCGTAAGAAAACTTCTTTGCAGGATGTAAGGAAATACTTTTTCAGTGTAAGAGTAGTTGATAATTGTAATTGGCTAAGCGAGGAGGTAGTTAACGCTATCTCAATCCATAGTTTTAAGGACAGGTATGATAAGTATCACTAAGTATAAAATGGAATCGATCAGGAGACGGGAAGATACGAGCTTTGGGCTTTTTCCCGTAAGCACAATTAGGTTAATACAATAAACATATGGGCAGACTTGTCTCTAGAAATTCATATAAATGGCATAGTAAGGGAAGAATAGGCTTTCTTCTCAAATATAAGGCTAGTCTTCAGGGACATGGACGAGGAAATGTTCAGTAATATTTATGTAACATATGTAACCCCAAAGCTTGAATATGCAACCCAGTTTTCGAATCCACACTTGAAAAAGCACGTAGTTAATCTAGAAAAAGTTCAGAGACATGCCACAAAACTGGTGCCAGAAATACGCATTCTCAGTTAGGGAGAGAGGCTGACATATATATATATATATATATATATATATATATATATATATATATATATATATATATATATATATATATATATATATATATATATATATATATATATGTATGTATGTAGATATGTATTCAGGTAAGCAAATTAACATGTGTGAAAACAAGAAACATATATTGCCCCTTGCCGGGATTCAATCCTCAGACACAAAATTAGTGTGCTAAGGCTTTACCCACTGCATATGGTAGCACTTTGGCAAAGTAAATATGTGTCTAAGGTTTTATCACCGTCTTGGGGCTTTAATCTGCTTTACTAGGAATGAGAGCATTCTATCTGAATTGCACTCTGCTCATACTACAGTTTCCCCAACCTCACTAGTGACTTCGTTTTTGCATTTAATTCAACTCCCAATCTCATTTAGGACCAACAATAATCAAATAAGCACATTACCCAATGTGAAAACATGAATATTTTTTACCTCGAAAGGCCTTGAATCTAGGATATATAATTACTATGCCAAGGAGCTACCAACAACACCACAGAAGATCTAAAAGAGAAACAAACCTTCCAGCTTTTATCTGCTTTACTAGGAATGACCGCATTCTATTGGTCCTGAATGAGATTGTGAGTTGAATTAAATGCGAAAACGAAGCCACGAGTGAGGTCGGGGAAATTGTAATATGAACAGAGTGGCATTCAGATAGAATGCGTTCATTCCTAGTATAGCAGATAAAAGCTGTAAGGTTTGTTTCCCTTTTAGACCTTCTGAGGTGTAGTGGTAGCGCCTTGACATAGTAATTATATGTCCTAGGTTCAAGTTCCGGGCGGGGTAAAAATGATTCATGTTTTCACATATGGTAATGCGCTTGTTTGATTATTGTTAGTTTCTGAATTAGATTGGGAGTTGAATTAATTGCAAAAACGAAGCCACGAGTGAGGTTGGGGGAAACTGTTATATGAACAGAGTGGCATTCAGGTAGAATGCGTTCATCCTAGTATAGCAGATAAAAGCTGTAAGGTTTGTTTCCACTTTTAGACTCTCTGTGGTGCAGTTGGTAGCGCCTTGGCATAGTAATTATATGTCCTAGTTTCAAGTCCCAGTCTGGGTAAAAATTATTCATATATATATATATATATATATATATATATATATATATATATATATATATATATATATATATATATATATATATATATATATATATATATATATGTATATATATATACATATATATATATATATATATATATATATATATATATATATATATATATATATATATATATATATATATATATATATATATATGTATATATATATATATATATATATATATATATATATATATATATATATATATATATAGAGAGAGAGAGAGAGAGAGAGAGAGAGAGAGAGAGAGAGAGAGAGAGAGAGAGAGAGAGAGAGAGAGAGAGAGAGAGAGAGAGAGAGAGAGAGGAGTGTAAAAATGTTCACATGATATGACCAACATTTTGCCATGACAAAAAAAACCTCGATTATATCTTGGGGAAAAAGAAAAGCATAAAAAAAAAGGAAATAACAATACTGTTGTGGGTATTTCCACCATACCCGGATCATGAACATGTGTTTAGATGATTCATCACTTTATATATATATATATATATATATATATATATATATATATATATATATATATATATATATATATATATATATATATATATATATATATATATATATATAACCAAGCAAGCACATTACATATGTGAAAACATGAATAATTTTTTACCCCGACCGGGACTCGAACCTAGGACTTATAATTACTAAGTCAAGGTGCTACCAACTACACACCACAGAAGATATAAAAGGAATCCAACCGTATAGCTTATATCTGCTATACTTGGGGATGAACGCATTCTATCTGCATGCCACTATGTTCATGCTACAGATTCCCCAACCTCACTCGTGGCTTCATTTTAGCATTTAATTCAATTCCCAATCTTATTTGGGTCATACAATAACCAAGCAAGCACATTACATATGTGAAAACATGAATAATTTTTTTTACCCCGACCGGGACTCGAACTTATAATTACTAAGTCAAGGCGCTACCAACTACACACCACAGAAGGTATACAAGGAATCCAACCTTATAGCTTATATCTGCTATACTTAGGGATGAACGCATTCTATCTGAATGCCACAGTGCTTTGCCGGATTTTTCGCCTAATTATTTAACTACCATCTACCCTTCATCTTGAAAGCATGCTCTAATTCCACCTGTTCCTAAGATGGGTAACCCCTTTATTCCTTCCAACTACCGACCTATTGCCCTAACCTCTAATATAGCTAAAGAATTCGAAACTTTGTTTTTTCTTCTCTTTTTTTCTCTTAATGTTTTCTTGGTCCACGGTTCTGATGAGGTCAATTTTCTTGAGCGTCCCAGTGTCACACTCTTAACAAAATATATGGAAACAGTGTGTATTTCGTAACATTTAGTAAAAATGCAAATCTTTTGTTCATTGCATATGTAAATGACGTACCAGATTCTGTAAATTCAGTCATGAATATGTTTGCAGATAATGCATAGATTTTGAAAAAAGTAAGAAGAGAGACAATGGTAGAGAACTTCAGGAAGATCTAAATAGTCTGCATGGGTGGTCAGAAAAGTGGCTAATGAAATTCAGTACTTCAAAATATAAGGTAATTAGATTGGGTACAAGTGCAAGAAGGCCCAAACTTGGCTACTTGGTGGCAGGAGTAAAACTTCGAGAGAAAGAGAATGAGAGAGATCTAGGAGTAAACATACTGGCAGATTTGCCTCTAGAAATGCATATAAATGGCATAGAAAAGGCAGCATATGCTTTCTTAGTACATGTAAAGGTGTCGTAAGGCAATTAAAGAGGCCTATAGCTTCACAAGGCATATTAAAGATGCCTATATGTGCCGGGTGACAGTGACGCGCTCTAAACCCACCGACCTCCATGAGAATAACAAAGCCTAGTCAGTCAAAGATCGGGCCTTGTCAGGAGCAGACGTAATGTCCACAGCTTAGATAGCCTCCCCCTTGGGGGCGGGAATCTAGAATCGTTCATGACTGGAACTGTAGTAATGGGAGCTCTGAGGAATAGTGTTAACCTAGAAATAAATACATATAAAGAAGAAGCTGATCAATTTTCACCAACCACGCTACCAAAAGAACAACACCACAGTTATTGGTGTATAATAGTGGGATGAAAATGCCACCCTGTTGATAACCCTCGTGTGAAATAGTGCTCACACGACACTGGTGACAACTAGTGGGATTACACCACGACACTGGTGACACTCAGTGGGATTATACACGACAAGGGTAGCCTTCAGGCACATGGACAAGGATATGTTCAGAAATTTTTATGTAACCTATGTGAGGTCAAAACTTGAATATGCAGCCCCCTTTGGGAATATACACTTTAAAAAGCACGTAGTTCAGCTGGAAAATGTAAAAAGAATGCCACAAAACTGGTGCCAGAAATACCCAATCTCACTTATGATGATAAGCTGAGGGAATTAGACTTACCATCACTAGAAGATTAAGGGGGGATATGGTGACAGTTTTTAAATTAATCCATGGTTATGAAAGAGTGGCAGTGCTCCCACTTTAGGTTAAAATACCCTAATTTAGGGTAATCAGCGAATGATGATGAGAGAGAGATCTACGTTGAGTATATAATAATAATAATAATAATAATAATAATAATAATAATAATAATAATAATAATAATAATAATAATAATAATAATAATAATAATAATAATAATAATAATAATAATAATAATGAAGTTCATTGCGTTGAAAGACTACGACTGAAGGTATTAGGATGCAACTGGGACTGGTCCAGACAGTTCCAGGTTGAATCTTCCTTCAGGACGGTTCTTTCCTCATGCCTACATCTACACTGAATATTCTGGCATATTCATTACACATCTCTTGCTATTCCATTACATTTGACAAGTCACAACATTCTGCACATCTGTCTCTTTTACTTTCCTTTTCCTCACATTTTGTCATTATTTATGGAAGATTCACAACTAATGGCCCCCAGTACCCGGCATAGTGGGGTGCGAAGAATCTCCGGGGTTCGTGTTGACTCCACCATTGGCTCGAGGGCAGACACGCCTGGTGGTAGTAATGGTTCTGCTCTTGACCTTGCACCTCCTAATAGATCTGCTACTTTCACTCTTCACTATTCAAACATTCGTGGGCTGTACTCTAATCTTTCGTCTGTGGAACAGCACTTGGGCTCTTTCCTCCCTAACCTCCTCCTCCTATCTGAAACCCAGTTGTCTATACATGCTTCCACTGACCCTTTCCAAATCTCCCACTATAATCTGTATACTCGTTTTCGTTCCAAAGGTGGGGTCTGTGCTTACTGCAACATTAACACTCCTACTGTGAGGCTCATGGACCTTGAATCTCCTGACTTTGATGTTCTCTGGCTAAAAGTCTATCTCTCCACTACCACTATCATCCTTTGCTTCTGCTACTGTTCTCCAAACTCCACCGAGTTTGTATCTTTCTTTGAATATCTCTCCTCGTGCCATGAGTCCTTGCTATCTTCTCACCCACATGCCGAAGTTCTCTACATTGGAGACTTCAATGTACACCACAGCGAGTGGCTTCATTCTTCTCACACTGATGTGGGAGGAAGCGAGGCTCTTGCTTTCTCTATTACTCATGATCTGGAGCAAATTATTAAACATCCTACTCGTGTTCCTGATCGTCACGAACATGCTGCTAACATTCTTGACCTTTTTTTTACTTCTAACCCTTCAAACTACTCTTATTCCGTGCTTTCCCCTCTTGGTAAATCTGACCACTCCATGATCTCTGTCTCTTCCATTTTCGCTCCCCCTCCACCAATCCCTCCTACTCAACGCCGCCTTTGGCACTTCGAGCGAACTCAATATGAAAATTTGCGTAACTTTCTCTTTGACTTTCCATGGGATGACTACTGCTTTCGGTCCCGCAACCCTGATCGGGTAGCTGTAAAAGTTGCCGAGATCATGACCGCGGGAATGGAGGCGTACATCCCCTCTTCTACAAAAACTTTCTCTCCCCCTAAACCTTGGTTTGACCGTGCCTGCTCCATGGCTATCCAGGCTAGGAATCAGGCTCACCGATCTTACCAAGCCTCTCCTTCCGATTTAACTCGCTCTGCTTTTATTATAGCTAGGAATCGCTGTACAGCTCAGATTCGAAGGTCTAAGGCTTCCTTTATGAGAAGGAAAGTTGATGACCTTAACTCCTCTCCCACTGACAAATGCTTCTGGTCCTTAGCCAAAAACCTCTCCAAAAACTTCTGTAACTCAAGCTTTCCCCCTCTCATTCGTTCTGATGGTTCTATAGCTTGCTCTCCCACTGACAAAGCCACTCTCTTTGGCTCTCATTTTTCTGCCAACTCTTCTATCAACGATTCCAGCACACCTGTTCCTCAGTCTTTTCCCCTCTCTAACCCTATGCCCTCCCTTATCATTTCTTCACGCAAAGTTCATAAGGTTCTTCGCTCTCTAAAGACAAACAAGGCATCTGGTCCCGATGGTATCCCTGCAAGGTTCCTTAAGGAATTTGCAGATGAACTGGCTCCCGTGCTTTGCCGTCTTTTTCGCCTCATTCTGTCAACCAGTATCTATCCTTCATCTTGGAAGCATGCTCTAGTTCAACCTGTTCCTAAGAAGGGTGACCGCTCTATTCCTTCTAACTACCGACCTATTGCCCTAACCTCCTCTATTGCTAAAGTTTTTGAAACTTTGCTCAATGCTCACTTCTTGAAACGCCTTGAATCTAACTCACTTATCTCCGATCACCAGTACGGCTTCCGCAAGGCAAGATCCACTGGTGATCTCCTGTCCTATCTTACTCATGTATGGTCATCTTCTCTGAGGAACTATGGGGAATCCTTTGTCGTCGCCCTTGATATCTCTAAGGCTTTTGACAGAGTCTGGCACAAGGCTCTGTTGGCCAAACTCCCTGCCTACGGCTTTACCCCTTCTTTCTGTTCTCTGATTTCCAGTTTTCTTACTGACCGTTCTATATCTGTAGTTGTTGATGGCGCGACATCTAGCCCTTTCTCTGTGTCCAGTGGTGTTCCACAGGGCTCTGTTCTTTCACCTACTCTCTTCTACAGTCCCCATCTTCCTCTCTTCTGCATGCCTTTGCCGATGACTCTACCCTTCACTTTTCCTCTGCCTTTTCTTCACAACCTTCATCTGTTACTCGTAATCAATCTCGTATCACTCTTTCTTCTTCTCTTAACTCCGATTTGCAGAGAGTATCTGAATGGGGCACTCAAAATTTAGTTAAATTCAATGCCTCCAAGACACAGTTTCTGGCTATCTCTTTATCTTCTTCTCCTCCAGATAACCCTATTGTCTTCGAAACTAATGAAATTTACCCTCTTAACTCTATCAATATATTAGGAATCCACATAGCCTCTAACTTGTCTTGGAGGAATCACATAATCCAAATTTCTAAATCTTCATCCAAAAAATTGGGGGTTTTGTTTCGTTTTCGTTATTAC
>JAXCGZ010018956.1:7500-10000 GCA_037179515.1 Halocaridina rubra | reverse complement strand
AATTTAAGGCCCTCTTTTCAGAAAAAAAGAGTGTAATATAAAGAATTTTATAACTTTTAATTCACTAGGGGTTCCTCAACTGTCATAGTGAAAAAGACTTCGCTGTATGTGTGTGTGATTACTTAATTGTGATTACCTAATCGTGTTTACGGGAAAGAGCCCAAAGCTCGTATCTTCCCGTCTCCTCATCGGTTCCATTTTATACTTAGTGATACTTATCATACCTGTCCTTACAACTATGGATTGAGATAGCATTAACTACCTCCTCGCTTAGCCAATTCCAATTATCAACTACTCTTACACTGAAAAAGTATTTCCTTACATCCTGCAAACAAGTTTTCTTACCAAGCTTCAAACTATGACCTCTAGTTCTAGAGCCAGCCATATCAAAATATCGATCCCTATCCACTCTATCATAACCATGAAGGAATTTAAAGACTGTCACCATATCCCCCCCTCACTCTTCTAGCTTCGAGTGATGGTAAGTCTAATTCCCTCAGCCTCTCATCATAACTGAGATTGCGTATTTCTGGCACCAGTTTCGTGGCATGTCTTTGAACTTTTTCAAGCTTAGCTATGTGCTTTTTCAAGTGCGGATTCCCAAAGGGGGCTGCATATTCGAGTTTTGGCCTCACATAGGTTACATAAATATTTCTGAACATTTCCTTGTCCATGTGCCTGAAGGCTACCCTTACATTTGATAAGAATGCATATGCTGCCCTTACTATGCCATTTATATGTATTTCTGGAGACAAATCTGCCAGTATGTTTACTCCTAGATCTCTCTCATTTTCTGTCTCTTGAAGTTGTACTCCAGCCACCGAGTAGTCAAGCTTGGGCCTTCTTGCACTTGTACCCATTTTCATTACCTTACATTTTGAAGTATTGAATTTCATTAGCCACTTTTCTGACCACTCATGCAGATTATTTAGATCCTCCTGAAGTTCTCTACCATTGTTCTCGTTTTTTACTTTCTTCACAATCTTTGCATCATCTGCAAATATATTCATGAATGAATTTACAGACTCTGCTAGGTCATTTACATATACAAGGAACAAAAGTGGCCCTAAAACTGAACCCTGTGGAACTCCACTACTAACTCTTCTCCATTCAGACACTGAGTGTCTTACTCTAACCCTCTGTTCCCTTCCTTCTAAGTAAGTTTTTATCCATTCTAAAACATTTCCACCTATTCTAGCCATTGATTGCAGCTTCCTAATAAGTCTCCCATGTGGAACAATGTCAAACGCTTTCTGGAAGTCTAGGAATATGCAATCTGCCCAGCCCTCTCTTTCCTGTAAGATTCGGCTTTCCTCATCATAAAATTCTAATAAGTTTGTTACTGTTGATCTACCTTCTCTGAAGCCATGTTGCCTCACTGACAAAAAGTTGAAGGATTCCAAGTGAAGAGAGATATGTTTCATTAGTAGTTTCTCCATAACTTTGCAAACTATGCTGGTCAAGGAAACTGGTCTATAGTTCAGAGCCGTATCCCTCCTTCCCTTTTTGAAGATAGGTATCACATTTGCTTGTTTCCAGCATCTTGGAATCTCCCCCGACTCCAGTGACTTTTTAAATATGATACTTAGTGCCACTGATATTGAGTTTGCGCATTTTTTAAGCACATGAGGGGATATGTCATCAGGACCTGTAGCTTTATGAACATCTAAATCCACCAGTGCTTTGCATACCTCTGTGGCTGTAAGGTTGATGTTCTCTAATACCGGCCCTTGAGCTTCTATCACTGCAATCTGAGGGGGTGGGGTATTTTCTACTGTAAATACTGACTGAAACTCCTTGTTCAATTCTTTGCAGATCTCTTCATCGGTCTCAGTGATGCTTCCATCCGCTCTCTTTAGCCTTAAAACCTGTTCTTTTACCTTCAGTTTTCCTCTGATAAAGCTGTGGAAAAGCTTGGGATTTTCTTTAGCCTTCCTGGTGATGTCCCTCTCATAGTCTCTCTTTGCCTCTCTCCTTTTACTTAGGTAATCATTTCTTGCTCTTTTGTAGGTTTGCCAGGCATTTATGTTTTTCTCCTCCTATACCTTTTCCAGCATTTCTCTCTCCACTCCTTAGCTCTTTTACACCCATTATCAAACCTTTTCTCTCTGGCATGAATTACACCTACTTTGGTGACAGGTATGCAGCAATCTACTATCTTCCCATATTTCTCACAAAAGATGTCATACATTTCTTGTACAGATTTGTTGTAAAATAAGGTTCTCCAGTCAATAACTGTAAAAAGCTAATTCATTTTCATGTAATCTCCTTTCGGATAGTTCCTCCTCATGTCCTCAGTGCCTCTACTCTCAGGAAGAATATCTTCAATGATATACTCCATCAACAACACACAGTGGTCACTCTTTCCAATTGGTGGTTCATACTCAATTTTTTCAATATCCAACACATTATCTGTGAACACTAGATCAAGTAGTGATGGCTCATCCCCACCCCTGGCCCTCGTTGGTTCCATTACATGTTGGTGTAGGAAATTCCCTTG